>JAEQBA010002477.1:0-44509 GCA_019434445.1 Phalangium opilio
GTTCAGTGTTCTAGAACATTATTGTTTCATATGGGTATTCGCGGAAATCAGCAAGTTTAATGCGTTACTGAAAGGCGTCCATATTCTAACTGCGGTGCAGTTCTCCATTAATAATATTTCGTCAAGATTACACCAAGAAATGGGTTATCAACTTTTCAGATGGGAGGTTTTGCGGTTACGGTTCAAGAAGAAACGAACAAGTGTCCGAAACAATAACTATGATATCACTCTCACCAACACCACCTACACCCGGGTAGAAGGGTTACTTCAAACTTGGGGAGCGAATTAAAAGATATTTTACTAAAAGGTTATAGAAAACGCCTGAACGTTCGCGGAAATTTGTTGTGGTACGGTTTACACGAAGACAGAAGAATGTAAGACTGTTTCATCGACCGTTTTCAACGAGGAATTGTGGGATAGGAGTGGAAAACGGAAGGCGGTGGTGGTGGGTAATGGGGCTGCGTAGTAGAAACCCATTTACGGCGCGGACGCGGAAAATTCAATAATCCACAAACCGAGAACGCGCCATCCTTCGAACAACATGACATTTGAACATTGCCGATGTTACTCTACTGACTGAGGAACTTGTGGACGCCTGGAAGGATGCTACGGGAATGGACTTCCGTAATTTTGGGTTGGAAATGTCATCAAAAGTATAGAAAAATAGGGGGTGAACTTTAGGGTTTATTGTCCAAACATTATACTATAGAGGTCTGGAGGATGTAACAGGACCTTGTGAAAGGGAGGTGACTATGCCTGAAACAGGATGTTTAGGAATTATTCAGCTACCGACTTTACTGGGAATGAATTGGAAGTTCATCATATGGATGTAAAAACGGGGAAGTATATCCAAGAAGATTTAACAACTGCCATCTTTAACTGTTACACCAGTTACTCACATGGAGTGGGAGAGGATAGAGAATACCAACACTATTTCACCAATTTGCCTATTTATCAAGCCATCCCTAGAAGGTGTGACAGTAGGCTGCGATATTGCTACTTTGTATTTTATTTCAGTTTGTACTTCAACTGATTATCTTCTACCTTATTTTTCGTCGAACTGCGCCGGATTTATTTAATTAAACAACATTTTACCCGTGACCCTGTTATACTTTAATTCAGTGAACGACTATTAAAACATTTGCACCAAGGTGACACTGAAATGGTCTATTTGAGGGGTCAGTTACACTTTCCCCCAGTCACCACCCACTTTTTCCTGTAAAGTAGCGTATGACATTTTCATGGTCTTCCTCTTTGATTGGGAGGAATGGAGGGGAGTTGCAAAAATGTAGAAGTAGGTTCATTCTAGCCTTACTAGGATTTCCGTAAATAGGAAGTACAGTCAACAACTGTTCCGAATCTCAAAAATAAAAGTTGAAAACCCCTTGCTTGCTGTCAGTTAATTTTATTGTCAATGTCACTGCGTAAAACCTCAAAAGGGCGGTTGACAAATTATAAAAGTTAACTAAGACCAAGTTGAAAGGATAACCAAAGATAATGGTTTGCAAACAATCTTGTGAATAAGAAACCAAACTGTGAGATTTAGGGGGAGAGTACTACAGGTATAAGATAAGTAACACACTTATGTGCCAAGATTGTGAGATAAGACTTCATTTAAAAGCAGGGGAAAAGGAAACTCGGTTTTGAGATAAATCTTGTTAATTGAAAGAGGAGTTTTCTTTGAGATAAAATTACAAACATCCAGATAAGTGGAATTGGATATTTCCCCCACATAAAAATAAAATTAAAACTTAGTTTTGAACAGAAACCTTCATAGTAGTGTGTAGTTGGTACACTTATTGAAACCCAAATAATCACGTGTTTTTCTTGTTACTTTCAAGCCTTGACCACATTATATCAGGTTGATATACTAACAGACATACTCAAAACATGAGCTTACACTAAGGAATGGTTATTTACCACATTATGTTACTGGTATTTTATGGCTTTGCCAAACTTTCTAGTTGGGAAACTATTTATAAATATATAAGGCTGTTTCAGAAAACGATTGGATTTCATGAGCTGGTTAATTAATATTCACTCATGATGAAAATAATGCATGGTTTGCTACCGGTAGCAACAATATTTGGCACATCAAAGCCAACTAGCCAACACACTGGTATATAAACCTAATCTTTTACCCTTCCCACTGATGAATTAAGTAGATAAATTAATAATTAGACAAGGTCTACTCACTTCTCCACACTTGGCTGCCGGAGAATCAGCTACGATGTCATAAATGACAGGAGGAAAGTCAGATCCTGATCCACCAAATACAGAGAAGCCAAAGCCGCAAGATTCGCTTCTTTTCAACTCAACGCACTTGACCCGTTCTTCCATGTTCCCGCAAATATAACATAATGATCGTCACGTTTTATTCTGTTCCAGATGTTACGTTACGCGAAAAACTATTTTCAATTTACTTCATAGTGTTACGAGTCGATTAGTAATCCTTTTCTATAGTAAAGAGTCTCTTTACTAAAGACTTCCCTTAAGCCTCGGCCCTACAATTTTCACTACCGCACAACACACACATCGCGTCAAACTTCCTCTTCAATATTTTGTCACGGTTCTGTCCCATTCATAGGAAGATGGGGGGAACCAAAGTCAGAGGGGGAAACCCTGATTGGTGGGAAACTCAACTTCCAAATTTAGGCTATTACCGCCCTAACCCTAAAATCATGTAAACGAGGTTATGTAACGTAAAAAAGCTTTGTAAAACCTAAAAAAATCAATGAATATTCTTCATACAATATTAATTTATTTTTTTCTTTATTATTTATGTATTTAACAAAATAACTAATATTTCTTAAGTTATAAAATAAAGCTGGACACAAGTCAGGCCGGGTGTTACACTGAGATCCTGACCCCAAATTAATTTCCCGCTAGGTGGCGTTAGAAACAAACTTAAATGAAAGGCTGATTGGCTGATTTGGCTCTCTTAATTTTAACCGCCAATTTTGGTGGCAAGTTTGGCAACTGGCAATAAATAGAGCGAGAGCTGCTTGCGTCGTGCTGCGCGTGATCGAGTTGGCTATGAAACGAGTCAACCACGAGTCCACGACCACGACTCAGGCTCCACTCCAGCCCAGAGATGATCCATGGAGCCTGGACTAGTCATGAACGATATTAGTCGGAAATCATCTCAAATGATGTATCATTAAAATAACTTGTAATTAAAATATGTATCATTAAAAGAACTTTTAATTAAATAAAAAATATATCATTAAAAGAACTTTTAATTAAATAAAAAATATATCATTAAAATAACTTTAATATTATACCTTATACTACTGACTTCTGGATAGGGAAATATTCTCTTAGCTTATTTTTAAACAGGGTTCATACAAAGCTGGAAAACTAACAAACAAAGAACTCAGGGAAATTTGAAATTTTTAGTAAAATTCAGGGACATTTTTGCTTCAACTATAAAAGCCCCTCTCATTGTTATTACTCCATATATGGGTGTGTAGAGCTGCTTGGTAGGCCTAATTCTAGTCTGTCTCAAGAAACTACCACAGAACAGGTGACTTATGTGAACTAAATTTTACCTTGAAACTGTGTTTCACAACATTTCATCAAATCATTCTGAACTGGAAAGTGGGTGGTGATGGTGGTCCGCCCTTTCACCAGGCTCTGATACCCAAATTTTTTTTACCCACCATTAACTCAACATGTTTCAGCTTGACACAGTAATGGGGGGGAGGGGTTTTACTTCCCCTAGCAGTTTGGAATAGTTGGAAAAGTCATGGGTATGGGGCAGAACCAACCATACCCAAATGATGATAAGAGAAAAGTGGTGCTAGTTAACAATGTTAGATGAAACTAGTAAACACTTCCAATTTAAGTCAAAAAGAATCCTTTTATTTTTATAGTATAATGAACAGTAATATAAACATTGAAGAGCCTAAATCACGGTGTTTAGGAAACCATTTGTTCTTCTAAAGCTTGTGACATCCAATTTGGAGCATGCTGGGAAATTTTTTCAATGATGTTGTTAACTTGGAAACACAAACATTGAATTTGTTTATCCCATGATGGCAGAATTTCTCGGGCTATTAAATATAATAATTTTTAAGTTTATCAATTAAGATACGCTAAATATTATAAAATATAGGTAATTAGTACTCTCAAAATGAACTATAGAATCAATCTGATCAATATATCCATTCATACGACCCTCGGTTATCATCTGAGATGCAATTTTTTCAGCCTGCAATAATAGAATGGTTCAAAATTTCCCGAAGCAAAATATTGTTATTCCACATTCAACAATACTTTGGGTGGAGGAATTTCCAATAATGCTCCCAATTCCTCAAAAGTGATGTTATTGTAGAGTTTGCTCGCTGATAAAAGGTTATGTTCAATGACCGCTCTGTCTAAAATGGTTGAACCATCGGAAGTGGAAGCTTTTTGATGAGGTTGAAGTAAAGCGGCAAAATCTTCCAACTCAGTCCTTCTAATTATTCTATCCAAATACATTTTTTCCAAGATACCATAGGTGGGCAGTTGTTGGCAACGTTCATCTTTAAAAAGGGTGGCTAACATTCGAGATCTTTGTTGACCAGCAGAGGCCAGAATAGTGCAGATAAGGGCGTTTTTAAGGGCAGTCATTCTTTCAGATTCAGCAATGATGCTTCTATATGATAACTCATTATAACGTTGGGCAGCTTCAATAAATTTTCTGCGATAATCCAAAACCCTCGCATAGCACACTTTATAATACACTTGCAACTGCTCATTCTTAGATTCAGCTTGCAATAATGAGGCCCTGTTAATGAATGCTTCAGCTTGAACAGGGTCATCATCTTCAAGGTATAATCTCGCAATTTTGAGATAAGTTTCAAGTTTATAATCAACTGAATATTGCCTAGGGGAAGATTCGTACGAATGTTAGACTTGTTTATACTACGTTGATTCTAAGCCTACTTTTGTCCAGTTTCTAAAGGAATTCCGACTAAGACATTAGCAGCTTCTTTCCAAGCATGCTCTCTTTCATATATGTCACCCAAATGTTGACGAATACTAGCTACTTGCTCTTCGAAAGAGACAACTCTGGGTTGGACTTTATCGAGAGTAAAATGCGAGATATCTTTCGAGATGTCATCATCGAGTTTAGATAAATAGGTACCAACATCGGTAAGAAGTTGACGGGAAATAACCAAACTGACATTTTCACTGACAACTATATGGCATATTAATCAATCACTGCGCTTCGGAAACTAAAATTTAATAATCTTACTGGCTTCCACAAAAAACTTCATTCCTTCGATTAATTCTTCTCCAGTTAATTTTAAAATTGAATCAAGTACAAGTCTGTATCTACGTTTGTATACAAATCGGTAGTCGTAACGTCACGTCAAGCAATCTTAACCAAGGCTTAGCATAAACAATCTTACCTGTCAGCTTGATCTTTTGGAGTTCCTCCTAAATTAGTTAATGAAATTAATTGCTGTTTGATAGAAGCAGCCATTTTCCTTTCAATATTATTTATTGCAATAAAAAAGTTCTCTTTGATCACTTTATTTCTTTACTATTTCCGCGTAAGCTCAACAACGACGACGACTTACGGCCCTTCCGTCTCAATAGTAGCAGACGCTCGATCAGACTTCAACAAGTATGGGCTGAAAATAAACATTTTGAAAATTGGACACTCTGGTGGTGGACGCCTCCAAGTTGATAGTCCAACGAATTTCCATCTTCGCGGATTTTTTTGAAGACGCACGTCATAGACTATCCACTAAATAGAGTGGGAAGACCAAGTGCATTCCTATAGAATAAATAGTCCATGTTATTATTTTGCTTATTATAGTTGCGAATTCTCGTCAAGCTTACTGACTTCTCGTAGCTACTTAAGAAAAGATACATGCAGACGTTTCCCCTAATTTTACGATATATTTTCGCCTCCAAGAATCACTATTTGCAGTTTTGCACGCCCATAGTTTGATACACAACCTTCTACTCTATGTAAAGATTAGACTATGACTGAGGCTTAAGTTTTGCGCGATATTTTGAAGACTTTCAAGGATGCCCACAGAAAATTCAGGTAATTTAGCTTTTTATATTATTTGTAGCTAAAAGGTCTAATATCTAAATATTCTACAGTGCCTCATTTGGTAACTTTTTAATTAGGCTTATCAGGGAATTTGTTTAGGATGTTAAAAATGGGTAAATAAGAATCGAATGCGACGCGACACTTTTCAAGCGCAAGCGCCTTTGCATCCATTTAGGCCTAGGAAATCAATCGTTACGTACCCCTTGCAAATTCGGTGTGGTGGCCTTTAGGCGGCAGTTTAGACTGAGGTATTTTTTGGGCCCAAACGCCAGTTTTGCATAAAATTGCGCCAATGCGTGCATACTCAATTTAACAAAAATTAAACCTTATAATTAACATAAACACGAACGTTTAAGCTTGAAATTAACTAGTTCAAGTATTATATACACATTAGGGGTAAATACTTATAATACTAAGCATGGTTTTACCCTCCTTCATGGAAAACTGTTACTGAATGCAAACTAGTTTCAAATAATTATCAATATCATTTTAAACCTATATTTATATTGACAATCACTGAATTATACTGTATGTGCATGCTTAGAATTAAAAAGCTTGTTATAAACCAACATTATGCTTTCCTTGAGTCCTGTATCGTAACTTTCTTATTTCCAGACAATTCTGTCTTTCAGCCAGTTGTTGTAGAAACAACTTTGGCCCAAAACATTTTACCTATCCCTCAACAGCAACTGGTTGCAGCCAACCCTAATGATTTGGGGAAACTAACAGACCAAGATCTTGAAGATTTGGAAAAAATTCAAGCAGAACTGGATAGTTTAACCTCAAGTTTACCTAATGCCACTGGCGACATTTCTGACTCCTCAATGGCTGTCAATATATCAAATATAACTGAAGAAGTTATAACCACCGATACTACATATCTGGATCATGTTTCATACACTAGTATGTCTGAGCCAGTTTCAACTGAAACTGTTATCCTTGGTCAATCAGATGCAATGGGTGGGGATAGTTTTATAATCCACGATGCTGGTGATGTGGGAGATCAAGTGACAGTTGTAACGGAGGAAGTTGAAACTGCGCTGGAACCTCAGACTATAGAAACTGAGATACAAAATATAGATGATACTCAGTACCAAATTGTACACGTTAATGACACGAACACTGTTGTCAGCACTTCATCTTACGTCATGGAAACCCCTCAACCAGTTTTGACACAATCTTTAAACCCAACACCAATTCTCCCAACGACACCTATACCTATAGTTTCCACACTCCCAGTTACCACTACCAATGTTTCTAAAGTAGTTACCACCTCAATACCATCCAATGTACAATTACAAGTTGCCAGGAGCACCTTGGGAACTACTAAAATCATAGCCACAACAACAACAACGACTCCAAATATAACTGGAAACTTGACTTTGCCAGTTAGAAACCCTACTAGTGTCTTAGGAGTTCAACCATCAATTCAGGGGCAAAGCACTCCTCTAACTATTCTTAATACTTCAACCGGTATGAAAATTGGTGGTAAACAGGTCATGTTTGTTCAAAAACCCATGAGTACCGTGACACCTGGTACTAAAATAATAAGTTCTACAATGCCTGGCAAGACTATGGTAACAACTACCATTATTCCTGATACAAAAATCAGTACTGGAGCAAAGAAACCGGCTCCAGTTACGGTTCCAGGGACAATTGCTCAAAATCAATTACCTGCTGGAGCTCAAACACTTCAGATACCAATGTCACTGGCGGCTAACTTTAAAGGAGATAATATGCCAATTAAAGTTATCATGTCTCAAAATAGTAAAGGAGGGGGAGGTCCGGTACAAATCGCGACTAGTACCATGAATTTTTTGCAATCATTAGCTGGTGGAGGCAAGAATATAATCACCACTATGGCTGGTGGCCAATTTATGAATAAAACTATCAAGATTGTTCAAGCACCTGCAGGGAGCACCCAATTTGCAACTACCGCTGGTACTGCCATATCAGGAGGAAATATAATAACATTGGCTAATCCTGGACAAACCATCACCCAAAAAGCAACCGGTGCAGCGGCTACTACTGTTGCTGCTGCTGCTGGGCAACAACCAACAATTTTGTTAGCAAGCCCAAATAAAAACGTCTCGGGTTTTAAAGGAGCCCCACAGATTATTCGAGCTTTTACTGGAAATCCCAACAGCAAACAAGTTAGATTAGGATTATAACTTACAGAGAATTAAATACTAAAAGAAAATTATTATTTTTTTAGAGTGTTGTACTCTTATCGCCAGTTAAGGGAAAACCAGGCACCTTCCAAAACGTGACATTAAAATCACCTCAAAAAATAGCACCCGCTCCTAACACCTTACCAAGTGGTGCCAGATTCACTATAGTAACTTCTCCCCAAGTTGTTTCAACAACTTCAACCCCTGTAAAAGCTGGTGGGGCTGCGAAACCAACTCAAAGAGTTATACTTAGACCTATAGTACCGGTAGGTTTTGAAATAACTTCAAAACTAGCGATTAATTATTGAGGTTTTAATCTCATCTCTTTTCAAAAGGTTGCGAAACCAGGTGTTAATGTGGTTAATACAGCTACCACAAGCGCTACGCAACCTAAACAAGTTGTAGTTCCAGTTAGTCGGGTTTTAACCGGGACAAATACAAATGTTCAACCAATACAAGTGCCTGGAAATAAATTTAATTATGTTAGATTGGTTTCCTCAGCTCCCTTAAATCAGGGTGCATCTACTAGCAAAACTGGCGCTACCACTAGTAAATATCATTTTACGCAAACGCTGAAATGATGGCGATAGTTTAGAACTTATACTTTCATTTTAGCTGCCAAAACCGCGTCATTGGTTCCAGTTTCTGGTATAAGAACATCAACCACTGGCAGTGTGAGTGGTAATCAAGTTAGATTCACTCTTAATCTTCCCCGCCCATCAACAACTGGAACTCAACAACCAACTAACTCCAAAGTTACCTTGCAACCACGGGTTATTATACCAGCAAATGCTGCTGGTACAAAAATCAGCAGTTCTCAACTGCAAGGGTTACCACCCGGTAGCATTATACAAACTGGTAATAGCGCCACTGGACAGCCTAGTTTTGTTATGGTTTCAGCTCAGTACATGTCCCAGGTAGTTAGTTATGGCGCTAAACAGGGGTTTTATAGTAGTAACTCATCGTGAATTTGACTTTGAAGCTGCAACAGGGTCAAAGTGGTGGCACTGGTACAAAGATGTTGCCAGTTTTGCAGCCAGCAAGGACTGTAGTGCAAGCCAGTGGTAGTGGTAGTAATTTTGTTCCAATTGCCGCGGCTGCTCCAACAACACCCCAAACTCAGAGCTTTGACGCTAATGCCGTTTCATCTAATGTTTTAACTGCTATTAAGCAAATAAACGGACGAAACCAGCCTCAAGAATTTGTAGATAACCGTCCAAGAAAACCATGCAATTGTACAAAATCTCAGTGTCTTAAACTGTAGGCGACTTAATTAATCTCTATAGCATTAGTTTGTCACACGATCAAGATTAAGTTCATTTTCTCATTAAAGATATTGCGATTGCTTTGCAAATGGAGAATTCTGTAACAATTGCAATTGCACCAATTGCGCGAATAATTTGGAAAAGGAAAATGAACGACAGAAAGCTATAAAAAGTTGCCTTGACCGTAATCCAATGGCTTTCCATCCTAAAATTGGAAAAACACGTTGGTTACTTACTTAGTTTAACTTTTTATAAGTAATTTTAATTTTAATTTTTTAACTAATCCTTAACAAAAAATATTGTTAGGGAAAGGGAGAGATGGAGATCACGAACGCAGTCACACAAAAGGTTGCAACTGCAAAAGATCAGGATGTTTAAAAAATTATTGCGAATGTTACGAGGTGTGTTACCAATTAAATATGTCGGGCCTGATTAATTATTCTTAACATCTTTCAGGCCAAAATATTATGTACAAACCTCTGCCGATGTAGCGGTTGTAAAAACTTTGAGGATAGTAACGAACGAAAGACACTGATGCATCTTGCAGATGCCGCTGAAGTTAGAGTTCAACAACAATTAGCTGCCAAAGATAAAATCTCATCTCAACTGTTGGACCTTCCTGTTAGAGCTCCTATCATTTCTCTAACTGGAGAACGGTAACTTATTTAATTAAGTTTAAATTAATTAAACGCTAATTAATAACAAAACTTGTCTTTACAGTTTACCATTTTCGTTTGTAACTCAAGAAGTAACAGAAGCAACTTGCGGTTGTTTGTTAGCGCGGGCGGAAGAAGGTGAACGTTCAGATATGTCATACAGCGCTTTGGAAAAAGAAATTTTGGAAGAATTTGGACGCTGTTTGAAGCAAATTATCGAATGTTCGAATAAAACTAGAGCCAGTTAAAAGAAATTTAAAGATATTTTGGCGATAAGAACAATGATAGAATGGTAAACGTAAAACTGGCTCGCTAGTCATTGGAGTTATTGCAATTTTGTACATAAATATTAACATTGTACAGTTATTCTTGTTGATAACGGTTCTCCCAAATTCACCGATTGATAAGTGAATTAACTTATCAAAAATTTATCACGTGAAATATAGACATAGAATTTTAACAATGACATGAAAAAAATTACATTTATATTATCAGAATAATTAACTATACGCTATTTTTTTAAATATCCTATTAATCTCTAATTGGTAATTAATGTTACTTACGCCTTTTCCCCTCATTCAAATTAATTAAAATATATATATTAATTAAAATTTATGTTCAAAATTTATCATTTTTGACAATAAAAATCAACAACCCGGGGAGATGGCTCAGCTGATAGTAATCAATCATTATTAAAAATATCCATAAAAAATAATTATCGCTTCTTTTTGTTCATTGTTATTTTATAACTATTACGTTGGCGTGGGGTTTAAACTTGTAACCTTTTTTATGAACATTAAATGTTGATATCATTTACTTCTGTGTCAAATTACTTTGTCTTATTATAAAATATAAAGCTATCTCGGAATCCTTTGTGTAAAGTCACCCATGCTATTTGCCTATAGAACCAAAGCGGTACCAAACGTGGCCGCCGGCTACCACGGAATCCTTTGTGTGACGTCACCCACGCTGCTATTTGCCCCAAAGCGGTACCAAACATGGCCGCCGGCTACCTCTGAATCCTTTGTATGACGTCACCCATGCTATTTGTCCATAGAACCAAAACGATACCAAACATGGCCGCCGGCTACCTCCAAATCCTTTGTACGACGTCACCCATGCTATTTGCCCATAGAACCAAAGCGGTACCAAACATGGCCGCCGGATACCTCGGAATCCTTTGTGTGACGTCACCCACGCTATTTACCCATACAACCAAAGCGTTCCAAACAAAGCCACCCAATGCCAAAGCTAAATGTTTCACTTTTCTTGACTTCCAAGAAAGAAAAATATTACAATTTTCAAGGAACAAATTTATTTATTTTAGAAAAAAGATTCTCCATTTAAAAACAACTCGGTTATCTCTTGGGGAGTGTATTTAGGATTTAAAAAATTCTGCATTGAAAGAGGAGCCAACCCAAACGGGTGAGGCTCTTTAACATGCTTCTTCTTAATAGAAACGTGGCAAATTGGGCATTTCTTAGACGTCTGAAAGAAACAAGCAAGCAATCATTAATCAAAACTTGCGAATGTTATAATTATAATTAAACTCCGTATTAACTCTCGCAAACCTTCAAAATCTCTTTCCAGCATTTTTGACAACAAAGGTGAAAACACTTTGACGATGCGCTTCCCTCATATTCTGGTATAATGTTTTTACAGTAAGGACAAATCGCTGAATTTTGAAAGCATTGACATTACATACAAATGGTTAAATATGAAAGGAGAAGTTTAGTTAACATAACAATATACCTTAAAAGAACGGCATTTTTTTAAATATAAAAGTAAAAATATTGAAAAAAATAAATGATCTCTTATTACAATATGATAATTAGCGTTTAATTAGTCTTAAAAATAATCAAGGACTACTGCGCCATCCGACATTGATTTAGTGGCGTCTGCTAGCCAGAACCCTTACCTCTCGCAGCCAGACTTAGAAATAGCACACGTCCACTGGTCCAAAACCAGTTTATTAATTGCTTGGACTAGTTTTTTAATTCAAAAAGTGGGGGTTACTGGTCCTCGGGACCAGTTTATTAATTGCAAATCTATAGGACAACAAAGGCTGGGACCACTCCGGAGACCAGTTTATTATTGAGGACACTAGGGGGGTCACTGGTCCCAAGGACTAGTTTAAAAATTATCCTTATTTCTAAGTCTGCTCGCAGCCTGGGAGAATTCAACCAATCGCGTTGGAGTAAGAGGTTCGGGCTAGCAGACTCCCCTGAACAAAATGGCGTCGCAGTAGTCCTCGTTTTTAAGACTAATTAAACGCTAATTATTTTGTATTAAAGAGATTATTGGTTTTCCTTAATATTTAATTCCTTTTATATTTAGAAAAAGGCCGTTCTTTTAAGGCATAACGTTATGTCACATGAACTGTTCCTTTAATTGTTTAAAAATTTAATTTAAGTACCGAACATTTGGGGACCTCTAGTATCATCGATTAATACCGTGTCTATATTAATTATTTAATTAATTAATACATATATGAGAGTTAATATTGAGTTTAACTACGAAATAGTACAAACAAACCTGTATTAAATTCATCTACAAAAAAATCTTTAACTTTTTCTAAAAAATCATTTCTCATGTTAAGAGGTAATAGCATTACAACAGCTGTAAAAAAAATGGTTATTAATTAATAAGACATCAAATTAATTAATAAGTGTGTGGGGGCGTAGTTTCAACTTCAAGTTGCTTGCTTACATTTAAAAATATCTTCTCTATTTGGCATCGAACTCGTCAACTCGACGAGTGTGTCCACCAAACAACTAACATTATTCGATTCTTTGGCTTTCCTTACAGATTTATGTAACTTTGAAATACCTTCCTTACCGTGTATTTGTTTAACCTAAAAGATTCAACGTACAAAACCAAGGACATCGTTTCATCGAAATTACTAACTAACTAATGAATTACCTTTTCCGAAAATTCCTTAAGTTGTTTATTTAAATTCTGAACTTTCATTATTTTATCATCGGAACTAGATTGGCTAGACGCGGCTTCTCCAGTTATAATAGGATCGCCAAAAATATTTTTCGGTGCTACGTTAATTTTGCGTTTTTTGTTCAAACGTGGGCTTGTTTCTTCTAACTGGGATCTTTTACTCGAACAATCAGTACTTTCCCCTGATATATTAGTCTTATTTCCATTATCAACAACATTAAAGGCATCGAAAACGCTCATTTTCTTGGTTAGTTTCGTATGTTTCGATTTTTCACACGCTCCACCATACATTTCCATTAAGTTAGTAGCTGGTTCATCGTCACTGTTAAATAATTAAGTTAAATCTTAATTTAACTTATTCAAATAACAGTGGGTATAACCTACGCTTCTTTATCAGCTGCCTGTAACTTATACGTAATTTGTTTGGAAGATGTTGGATATTCTGTTTTTAAGTTGGGAGCCATGATTGTCTCCGAGTGCGCGTTGTGACGTTTAAAAAACTCTATTAGAGATTTTTGAAGTGTACCGAATGACGTATAGGTTTTCACGTGTCCCCGTACCCATTTTGAGAGTTGATTCGTGTATTCTTTTTTATCAAACCTTGTTGGGAAACATGTCTTAAGTATCTTAACAGGATATACGAGACTAAATCTTGTACACTAACCTACTATCACAAAGTAACACCGCACCAAAATCATTTTTATGACGTATAACCCTGCCAATAGCTTGATTAACCGCTCTGACAGCTTGCAACATGTACCATTCATCACCGGACAAACCCTAAGGCAATCCATGAATCATACATACCTTCCTAAAAGCCCAAAGATCGCTGACAACTAACATACCTTATTTTTGTTTTCATTCAAATATTGTTTTTTCAACTTAACCCTTTCGTCATAAAATGGAGCGAATGGAATTCCAGTAATTACAACACCTCTCGCGTGGTCATTGGCGAAATCAATCCCTTCACTAACTTTCCCTCGACAAACTCCAAATAAAGCTGCCCCTTTCAAAGCAGGATCTTCCACGCTGTTGGAATACTGCTCCAAACAATCAGCGAAAGCGTCTTTAGTGCGAGGTTCAACAAAAACAGTCTTTTTAGCGTTTAAACCCGCAAACAAAGGCGTGCTTTTCCATTTTTCAACGCAATTGGACATAACGCTGTAACTTGGAAAGAAAACTAACAATCCCTTTGGTATTGAGGTACAAAAATTGCTGATGGCCATTCCTAAAGACTTGAGATAAACGGTGTTCTCTCTGTTAGCGTAATTAGCTAAAAGATTAGTTCCATCCGGGCCGTTTTTCACAATGGCGATTAAAACTTGACCAGGGTTAATAATATGCGGGTTTTCAAGTTGAACGGGAAATGGTACACCCAGTTCAGCTTGGAATGACTTAAGAGGGGATAATGTTCCACTGGTTAAAATCATACAATGTATTCCCTGATTTATCAAATCCCTCATGCTATAAAATAATTCAAAATGAAATCAGTTACATATTTCTATCATTTATTCAACTAATTAGTTGCCACAGACGATACAACTTTTGACTCAACAATATAGATGGGTCAAAACGTTGAGTCAGCAAAAATTGGTCAGTAATCAATTTATAATTTGGTGATTCAACAAGTTTATTCTCAACTCAAGTTGACTCTTCTAAATGAGTCAAAAAATTGTAGGCCTATAGTCTGAAAGGGCCTTTAGACAACTCGCCTTCTTTCTGGCGATAAACACCAACAATCGAGTTTCCAACTGCGTTTGTAATTCTTTTTTAAATCAGAATTTGACGAGTTATTCTTCCAATACGTAAAGTCATTATATTGAAAATCATTATTAGCTCCTTGAGCCCAGACATCTTGTTGACCTTTTTTGGGCGCTACCTTATCTTCCGATATACATATCTATGGTTTCAATTGAAAATTATTTCAACGGATAAAACGCTAGCCGGCATGCACCTTTTCTCATCATACTTTATAATGTTGATCAAAGCTGGACCCACCGACATTTTTAACCTCAGATTTAATCTGAGCAAAAATAACTTCCAACATTTCGGAGAATTTAACCAAACCGGCATTTCTCATGCTACCAAATGCCTGATTTTCACTAACGTAAACCATAACTTGTTCTATCACAGACTGAATGTTTGTGGCAGTGTGCGAATTTATTCCAGCCCTACTTAAAACCTTGAAAGAAATACCAAATCAACAATGGCAAGCTTAATTGCACCGTAACCATAAAGAGGTTAACAAACCTCGAATATATAACCTCCGTTTTTTATTATCCCTTTATCGAGGGAAGTTGCAAATGCAACGTCATCCAAGATTCTTTCAATCTCAGTTAGTGTTACTTTTAACGAAGCTAAATCATCAATGCTAACATCAAGATTTACTGGACTACTATAGTCTGTGGGGTCGGGTTTATCCAAGCTAGCAAACTTTTCGAGTAGTTTAGTGACCTAAAATTTGTTTTTTTTAATTTTTAAAATTCTAATTGGAGGTTTTACGGGACAAAATATCTCACTTCAGATATGGAACAAGCTATATCTTTAGACTTTATTTGAAAAGACATGCCATCTTCGCAAACGCTCTCAATATTATGAGCTTCGTCAAATATGATGACATTGTTTTGAAGTTCTATACTTTGAGCTTTTCGAGTTTTCGGGTCAATTAAATAGTTATAAGGTGCAAAAATTACATCAGCTTTCTTTTTGATCTCTTTGGCAGTATAGTAAGGGCAACATCTAAACATTTCATTCAGTTTTACCATTCAAACCCCATTTCCTTGATATTGAAAGGAATTAACCCAAATTACCGATGTTTGGTTCCTAACTTCATCAAATCTTCTATATCCAAAACCTCTGGTTTCCTAAAGTCAGGTTCTGTCGCTGCTTTTTGTTCCATGTTTAAATAATATTGGCATGTCCGACTCTTAACTCTAGCTCTACACGCGTGCAATTTTGCGGCGTTGCTTTCCAAATTGGCCACCTCGGGTAACAAACACAATTGATCTCTAGATCCCAGGACTACAGATGGTACCCTAAAATTTTAGCCCCTTATAGTTCCAAAATTTTTGGGCTTTCTGGGCGTAATAATTCTCACCTATTATAGGAAGTTTTTTTAAGCTCTTGAACAACTTGTGACAATTGGGAATGTGTTCTGGAGCTATAGATAATTTTAGTAGGGGCTAAATCGGAAATTTCACATGAAAATGAGTGAAAACTCTGTCCAGATGATATTTTTCCAAATAAACTAACCTAAGCCAAATGAATTTTGTGATTCAAATGAACCCACAGCTTGACCTAGTTGGTTTGATAGTTTCTTTTGACATTCTAATTGCGAATTGCATCCCTGGCTTTGTTCTAACGTAATCATTGATAGTTGTTGATAGGCTCTGTGATTTTCAAGCCAAGCTAATGCCCCACATAACAGTGACAGGGTTTTCCCCGTCCCTGTTGGACTTTCTAACAACCCATTTTCCCTCTGACAGTTGAAGAGATAATAAAACCACATGAGCAGCTGCACCATTGCAGATGATATCGTGTCAATGATAAACTCATACCCTTTGCAAACATTCCAAAAGTTTTCCTATATAATCAACCTGAACCTTATAAGGTTCATGTGGAAAGCAAATTTTTACTCCTTCAACCAAAAATTCGTGTTGTTTGTTGCGCTCTTCTTTTACTTTCAGTTTCAGTGTCTTAGAAGACATGATAACAGATAATTCCAGTGGAGACCAACAACTTGGATGCAAAATTTTGAATTTTCTTAAGACTAACAACTTATCATAGAGATACACATAGTTTTATTCTTAAATTAATTTTAAAAATAATATTTAATATTCTGAAAATTTTACTTGCATGCAACGAAACACAAACGATAATTCACTTCCGTGTTCTCCGGCTAACCGGCTTTTCCCGCGCTTTCCTTTAAACAAACTTAGGCCGTCAGGACCGCCGTCAATTTAGCAGAACAGAATCCCAACAGAATCAGCAGAATCAACAGAATAAAAAAATCTTAGTCGAAAATTCTGCCGTACTCACGACGGAAAAATTGCTTCAGACCTATGAAAAAATCATAAAAATTTCACTAATACCATCCCTACATGAGGAGAAAAACCAGATTATCTTAGCCCGACAAAATGGAATTTTCTTGAAAATAGAACCAAATACTGGAAAATGCTGGTTCATGGTTTGATTACACAATTAAATTACCACAAAGGGGCAGAAAAACCATATTATCTCAGCCCCCTAACATGGAATCCTATTGAAAATTTCACCAAAGATTCTCTTTATTACAAAGAATCAAATGAGCTAGGTCTCGTTGTTGGAAAATGTCTGGTTCATGATTTAATTCCTCAATTAAATTACCACAAAGGGGGTGAAAAACCCGATAATCTCAGCCCCCTAACATGGAATCCTATTGAAAATTTCACCAAATATTCCCTTTATTATAAGGAATCAAATGAGCTCGGTCTCGTTGTTGGAAAATGTCTGGTTCTTGATTTAATTACTCAATTAAATTACCACAAAGGGAGTGAAAAACCATATTATCTCAGCCCCTTAACATGGAATCCTATTGAAAATTTCACCAAATATTCCCTTTATTATAAGGAATCAAATGAGCTCCGTCGCGTTGTTGGAAAATGTCTGGTTCTTGATTTAATTCCTCAATTAAATTACCACAAAGGGGGTGAAAAACCCGATTATCTCAGCCCCCTAACATGGAATCCTATTGAAAATTTCACCAAATATTCCCTTTATTATAAGGAATCAAATGAGCTCGGTCTCGTTGTTGGAAAATGTCTGGTTCTTGATTTAATTACTCAATTAAATTACCACAAAGAGAGTGAAAAACCATATTATCTCAGCCCCTTAACATGGAATCCTATTGAAAATTTCACCAAATATTCCCTTTATTATAAGGAATCAAATGAGCTCCGTCGCGTTGTTGGAAAATGTCTGGTTCTTGATTTAATTACTCAATTAAATTACCACAAAGGGGCAGAAAAACCATATTATCTCAGCCCCTTAACATGGAATCCTATTGAAAATTTCACCAAATATTCCCTTTATTATAAGGAATCAAATGAGCTCCGTCGCGTTGTTGGAAAATGTCTGGTTCTTGATTTAATTACTCAATTAAATTACCACAAAGGGGCAGAAACACCATATTATCTCAGCCCCTTAACATGGAATCCTATTGAAAATTTCACCAAATATTCCCTTTATTATAAGGAATCAAATGAGCTCGGTCTCGTTGTTGGAAAATGTCTGGTTCTTGATTTAATTACTCAATTAAATTACCACAAAGGGAGTGAAAAACCATATTATCTCAGCCCCTTAACATGGAATCCTATTGAAAATTTCACCAAATATTCCCTTTATTATAAGGAATCAAATGAGCTCCGTCGCGTTGTTGGAAAATGTCTGGTTCTTGATTTAATTACTCAATTAAATTACCACAAAGGGGGTGAAAAACCCGATTATCTCAGCCCCCTAACATGGAATCCTATTGAAAATTTCACCAAATATTCCCTTTATTATAAGGAATCAAATGAGCTAGGTCTCGTTGTTGGAAAATGTCTGGTTCTTGATTTAATTTCTCAATTAAATTACCACAAAGGGGGTGAAAAACCCGATTATCTCAGCCCCCTAACATGGAATCCTATTGAAAATTTCACCAAATATTCCCTTTATTATAAGGAATCAAATGAGCTAGGTCTCGTTGTTGGAAAATGTCTGGTTCTTGATTTAATTACTCAATTAAATTACCACAAAGGGAGTGAAAAACCATATTATCTCAGCCCCTTAACATGGAATCCTATTGAAAATTTCACCAAATATTCCCTTTATTATAAGGAATCAAATGAGCTCCGTCGCGTTGTTGGAAAATGTCTGGTTCTTGATTTAATTACACAATTAAATTACCACAAAGGGGCAGAAAAACCATATTATCTCAGCCCCCTAACATGGAATCCTATTGAAAATTTCACCAAAGATTCTCTTTATTACAAAGAATCAAATGAGCTAGGTCTCGTTGTTGGAAAATGTCTGGTTCATGATTTAATTCCTCAATTAAATAACCACAAAGGGGGTGAAAAACCCGATAATCTCAGCCCCCTAACATGGAATCCTATTGAAAATTTCACCAAATATTCCCTTTATTATAAGGAATCAAATGAGCTCGGTCTCGTTGTTGGAAAATGTCTGGTTCTTGATTTAATTACTCAATTAAATTACCACAAAGGGAGTGAAAAACCATATTATCTCAGCCCCTTAACATGGAATCCTATTGAAAATTTCACCAAATATTCCCTTTATTATAAGGAATCAAATGAGCTCCGTCGCGTTGTTGGAAAATGTCTGGTTCTTGATTTAATTACTCAATTAAATTACCACAAAGGGGCAGAAAAACCATATTATCTCAGCCCCCTAACATGGAATCCTATTGAAAATTTCACCAAATATTCCCTTTATTATAAGGAATCAAATGAGCTCGGTCTCGTTGTTGGAAAATGTCTGGTTCTTGATTTAATTACTCAATTAAATTACCACAAAGAGAGTGAAAAACCATATTATCTCAGCCCCTTAACATGGAATCCTATTGAAAATTTCACCAAATATTCCCTTTATTATAAGGAATCAAATGAGCTCCGTCGCGTTGTTGGAAAATGTCTGGTTCTTGATTTAATTACTCAATTAAATTACCACAAAGGGGCAGAAAAACCATATTATCTCAGCCCCTTAACATGGAATCCTATTGAAAATTTCACCAAATATTCCCTTTATTATAAGGAATCAAATGAGCTCCGTCGCGTTGTTGGAAAATGTCTGGTTCTTGATTTAATTACTCAATTAAATTACCACTGTTACATTCTTTAGCTAAGTAAATAAAGGAACGACTCTCACTCTAGAACGCTAGGTACGGAATGATTCTTTATTGGGGGTTGTATCCAGTTCTGAGAAGCAAGGGAACATGTATAAAGTTCAGGGGGGAACTTACATAAAGTAACTTAGGAAATATATCACATGCCCTTTTTTTACAGAAAATTAACAAGTGTGAATTTTGTTTTATTTTAATGTATGTAAGTCTGTATTTAAAGGTAACGAGCAGGTTTCTTGATAACTCTTCCAACGCGAGTTCTGTTAGCGTCTGCAATGTTAGGATTAGTTTCCGTGACATCAGATTGGAGATGTAGGTCATCTGGTACTGATGTGGCGGTGAGTACTGGCTCGGTTGTGACGTTTCTTATTCTACTGTCAGCTGACTTTGTACGTAATCGAGAGTTTGAGGGTTGCTGCGGTACCGGTTGGGGTATTGGTAATAGAGGGGTAGGGAATGAGGAGCTTGGCGTTGTTAATTGAGGTGTTGGTTGTACGGGAGCGCCAAGAGGATAAAAATCCTCAACCTTCCTTTCATCTTGTGGTAGGCGAGATGGTGTTTTATCTAGGCGAATATGGAAGCGGTTTCTAGTGTAGACGCGTCCGTCTTCCGATTGTATACCATAGGATCTTGGTCCTGGACCAATTGCTATGATTAGTCCTTTCTTCCATTTTTCGTCCGGAGTTCGTCGAAACCAAACGCGGGTATTTTCCGTTAAGGGAAGGAGCGGTTTAGTGCCGATGTTCGCATAGTTCCGTTGAGATTCTTGTCGACGGTGGAGCGCTTGTGTTGCTGATTTTGTAGGAAAGTTGGGTTTTAAATTGTTCGGATGAGTCGGTAAGAAAGATCGTATACGCCGACCCATAAGTAGTTCAGCTGGCGATTGCATACCATAGGTGGGAGTAATTCTATAATCGAGTAGTACCGAATGAAGATCGCCACCGTCTTCCAACGCTTTCCGGAGGGAATTCTTCAAGGTCTGGACAGCACGCTCGACTTGTCCATTAGAGCGAGGGTAGCGCGGGGAGGAGGCGTTATGAGTGATACTCCAAGTCGAAAAAAAGTCCTTCATGGCTGCGGATGTGAAGGGAGGTCCTTGATCGGAAACCAACTCTTCAGGTATACCAAATCTCGCAAAAATTGTTTTCATAGCATTAATAACGGCAGGAGCGGCTGTGCCATGCATAAGTTGCAATTCTACGAATTTGGAAAAATAGTCAATCATCAGCATGTAATGTGCACCATTAAGTTCAAAGAAATCGCAGGCGACTTTCTGCCATGGTCGAGATGGTAATGGGCGATCTAAAAGAGGTTCGTGTTGATTCGCTCTCTGATGTTCTTGACACAAGTGGCATCGAGAAAGGTAGACTTCGATATCTTGACTCATGTTAGGCCAATAGACGTATTCTCGGGCCTTTCTTTTAGTCGCAACGATGCCTCTGTGCCCCATGTGTAGCGTCGATAGCAAATCTGGCCTAAATTGTTCCGGTACGACTAATCGTTGGCCTCTGCATAAAAGTCCATCTTCGGTCTCATACAATTCATCTTTGCAGTGCCAGTATTGGCGCGTAGTAAGTTTTGTTGAGGACCTTTTATCAGGCCATCCAGTTCGAACATACTGGAGTACATCACTGAGTGGGGTCTTTTGGAGTCATTTCCCGCAATTCACTCCATTTGTTATTTGAGGCTGCATTAGTAAGCAAACTCGTGCGGGGTTGGTATCTCCAAGCGGAAGATCGAAAGTGGTATTAGGAAGTTGCGCACGGGACAAAGCATCTGCTATTACCAAATCCTTGCCAGGAACATAAGTTAATTTAACTTCGTAACGATGCAAGTTGAGGAGCATTCTCTGTAGTCGTGGAGAGATTGTATCATAAGGTTTGTTGCTAAGTCCGAGTAGCGGCTTATGATCGGTTAGGACTTCTACAGGTCTTCCATATGTGTAGTAGTTAAAATGTTGTAAACCGAAAATGACAGCTAAAAGCTCTTTTTCGATCTGCGCGTAGCGCTGCTGCGTTTCGTTGAGAGCGGCAGATCCATATGCTACTGCTTGATCATCTTGCAGCAAAACTGCGCCGATGCCGAATTTGCTAGCGTCGACAGCGACAGTTACTGCTTTTAAAGGATCGAAAAGCTTCAAACATGGAGGGTGAGCTAGGCTGGTTTTGAGCGTTTGGAAAGCTTGATCCATGTTTTCGTCCCATACCCAGGCATTTCCCTTCTTTAGTAACTGACGTAAAGCATGTGTTTTGCCTGATAGAGCAGGAGTGTACTTAGCTTGATAGGTCACCATGCCAAGGAACCGCAGTAGGTCTTCAGGGCTTTGAGGTTGTGGGTACTCGAGAATAGCTTGGACCTTCGATGGATCTGGGGTAATGCCATCTTTAGTGAGAATTTGGCCGAGGTATTTGATAGAAGGTTTAGCAAGTTGGAGCTTAGCGGCATTAAACTTGAGATTAGCTCGGCGAGCTATGGTAAATACCCGTCTCAATAATTGACAATGTTCATCCTTGTCTTTTGAGCCCAAGGCAGAGTCATCATAAAAGGGATTCACGGTAGGCTCATCTTCAAAAAGATCATCCATGGCCCTCTGAAATTCTTCTGGCGCGTTATTTAGGCCAAACGGCAGGACGAGGAAACGATACCGTCCCCAAGGAGTAGCAAAGGTGGTCAAGTAAGACGACTCTTCCTCCAGAGGTAATTGCCAGAATCCGTTTTTTGCATCTAGCAAAGTAAATATTGAGCAACCGTGGAGTTTGGTAAGAAGTTTATCCGGATTTGGAATCGGATAATGAGGTCTTTTGATTGCGTTATTAAGTGGCCTTGGATCGAGACAGAGGCGGACATTTGGCCCTGGTTTGGTAGTAGAGTCAATGTTTAGACCATCCAAGGGATTGGCCTTTTTCTCTACGACCGTGATGGAACTAACCCAATCAGTAGGTCGCTCAACCTTTGTAATTATTCCACTATCAAGCATCCGTTGTAGTTCGGCTTGAACTACCCCATGGAGCGCCAAGGGTATTTCGCGGGGGGCTGAGACGTGTGGTACAGCATCATCCTTTAAATGAATTTTAACCAGACGATTTAGGCGACCTTGCCCAGTAAAAACATCTTTAAATTCATCCACTACAGACTCAGGCGTGTCATTAGACGGCTGGGGTCGTGCACCGTGTGTTGAGGTAGTAACAGACATGATACCAGAAACGGTCTGTTCTGGAGGTGTAGAGGGATTGTTTCTGGAGAGTAGGTGCAGTTGCAAACTAGCATGCAGTCCTAAGATTGGTACAGTGTTCAAGGACGTGACCAAGAATTGGAGCGGAATGGGCGGAGCTTCAGAGGAAGGTATTTGAGCTTGAAATACGCAGGATCCAAGTATTGGCAAGTTAGTTCCGTTGTAGGTCTGTACATCTTGTGTGGTTACGCTGAGCTGTGGCTGAGGACGCCATTTCTGTAACTCACGTGCCGGTAGTACATTTACCTGTGCACCAGTATCAACCTTCAAGCGTACTGTAGTACCATCGAGAGATATGTCTTGAAACCAGACAGCTTCTAAATCCTTCAAATTAGTAGGTACATGGAGAGCACCAATATAAAGAGTTTCTTCCGTTTTATCATCCACTGTTTCCTCGTTTGGACCATTTATAGTGTTTAGTTCATGAATCCGACGTAGGGGTAGCTTGTTTTTGAATTTAGGCTTAGCCAGCGTGTTACACTGACTCGCCCAATGATTCTTGAAGCCACATGTATTACAAATTTGTCCAAAGGCGGGACAGACATTTCTACCGAATACATGAGTACGACCGCAGAATTTACAGTCTCTTGGCTTTGCTCCTTTATGCGAAGCGTTCTTGCCCCCGAAAACGGGTTGCAAAACAGCTGAGTCATTCTTGTGGAATTGTGGCCCGTTCTTTCGACGGGAGAGTGCATTTACGGAGGAGGGGGTTTCGCACATTGCGTCAGCCTGTACGCGCGAGTGTTCAGCAGCTTTGCAAGCTGTTATGACATCTTGAAGAGTTATAGCCTTTCTACTGTGGTCACGGAGTAGCCGTTCTCGTAAAGCGTTATCTCTCAAACCTTGAATTAATTTGTCGCGGAGCATGCGATCTTCCAAGGCGCCATAATTGCAGTCCACAATTGCTTGTCGCAAGCGTGTAGAAAATTCTTGAAAAGTCTCACCTTGTTTCTGATGTATTTCCAAGAAGATGAAAGCAGCATATATTTCATTTTGATAATCTTTAAAATGTTTATCAAATTCGTCTAGTATTTGCTTCAGAGTTACCGACGTTGCAGGAGCTATCGGTTGTAGCGTAAACGATCGGTATTGTGTCTTAAGTTCGAATCCCACTTCTGACACCATGTTACATTCTTTAGCTAAGTAAATAAAGGAACGACTCTCACTCTAGAACGCTAGGTACGGAATGATTCTTTATTGGGGGTTGTATCCAGTTCTGAGAAGCAAGGGAACATGTATAAAGTTCAGGGGGGAACTTACATAAAGTAACTTAGGAAATATATCACAACCACAAAGGGGCAGAAACACCATATTATCTCAGCCCCTTAACATGGAATCCTATTGAAAATTTCACCAAATATTCCCTTTATTATAAGGAATCAAATGAGCTCCGTCGCGTTGTTGGAAAATGTCTGGTTCTTGATTTAATTACTCAATTAAATTACCACAAAGGGAGTGAAAAACCATATTATCTCAGCCCCTTAACATGGAATCCTATTGAAAATTTCACCAAATATTCCCTTTATTATAAGGAATCAAATGAGCTCCGTCGCGTTGTTGGAAAATGTCTGGTTCTTGATTTAATTACACAATTAAATTACCACAAAGGGGCAGAAAAACCATATTATCTCAGCCCCCTAACATGGAATCCTATTGAAAATTTCACCAAAGATTCTCTTTATTACAAAGAATCAAATGAGCTAGGTCTCGTTGTTGGAAAATGTCTGGTTCATGATTTAATTCCTCAATTAAATAACCACAAAGGGGGTGAAAAACCCGATAATCTCAGCCCCCTAACATGGAATCCTATTGAAAATTTCACCAAATATTCCCTTTATTATAAGGAATCAAATGAGCTCGGTCTCGTTGTTGGAAAATGTCTGGTTCTTGATTTAATTACTCAATTAAATTACCACAAAGGGAGTGAAAAACCATATTATCTCAGCCCCTTAACATGGAATCCTATTGAAAATTTCACCAAATATTCCCTTTATTATAAGGAATCAAATGAGCTCCGTCGCGTTGTTGGAAAATGTCTGGTTCTTGATTTAATTCCTCAATTAAATTACCACAAAGGGGGTGAAAAACCCGATTATCTCAGCCCCCTAACATGGAATCCTATTGAAAATTTCACCAAATATTCCCTTTATTATAAGGAATCAAATGAGCTCGGTCTCGTTGTTGGAAAATGTCTGGTTCTTGATTTAATTACTCAATTAAATTACCACAAAGAGAGTGAAAAACCATATTATCTCAGCCCCTTAACATGGAATCCTATTGAAAATTTCACCAAATATTCCCTTTATTATAAGGAATCAAATGAGCTCCGTCGCGTTGTTGGAAAATGTCTGGTTCTTGATTTAATTACTCAATTAAATTACCACAAAGGGGCAGAAACACCATATTATCTCAGCCCCTTAACATGGAATCCTATTGAAAATTTCACCAAATATTCCCTTTATTATAAGGAATCAAATGAGCTCGGTCTCGTTGTTGGAAAATGTCTGGTTCTTGATTTAATTACTCAATTAAATTACCACAAAGGGAGTGAAAAACCATATTATCTCAGCCCCTTAACATGGAATCCTATTGAAAATTTCACCAAATATTCCCTTTATTATAAGGAATCAAATGAGCTCCGTCGCGTTGTTGGAAAATGTCTGGTTCTTGATTTAATTACTCAATTAAATTACCACAAAGGGGGTGAAAAACCATATTATCTCAGCCCCCTAACATGGAATCCTATTGAAAATTTCACCAAATATTCCCTTTATTATAAGGAATCAAATGAGCTCGGTCTCGTTGTTGGAAAATGTCTGGTTCTTGATTTAATTACTCAATTAAATTACCACAAAGGGAGTGAAAAACCATATTATCTCAGCCCCTTAACATGGAATCCTATTGAAAATTTCACCAAATATTCCCTTTATTATAAGGAATCAAATGAGCTCCGTCGCGTTGTTGGAAAATGTCTGGTTCTTGATTTAATTACTCAATTAAATTACCACAAAGGGGGTGAAAAACCATATTATCTCAGCCCCTTAACATGGAATTTTCTTGAAAATATTCCTAAATGTTGCAAGTATCGAGTGAGCCATGTCTCGTTGTTGGAAAATACACAATGCTTAACCTTACTAGTTAAATTAAATGCAATGCTTAACCTTACTACTACAATTAAATGCAATGCTTAAGCTTACTATTATCATCCCCTCATTTAGAAAAATTAAAACAATACCTACATCTAAGATGTTGGTAGCCCCCCCCCCCCGGTTGTTCAAGGAATATCTAGTTTTCGGGTCAACAGTTCATTACAGATGTCATTGACTTAGGTTAATTCTAGCAAGGATGATGGCCAGTTTTTTAGTGATAAATGGCTCACCTTTCCATAGCTATATTTCGCAAAATTTTTTTCGGTGCATATATAAAACGCCCTCCTTGGCAGTTTCAAATTATCGTAAAGTCCCGAAAACTCATTTTTTAGGTTCTCAAATTTAAAGCGCGGCACAAAGTTTGGAATGTACTCCACGCACGCACCTTCCCCCAGGTGGTTAATTCCAGGCTTTAATAGTCCCGAAATTCTTGAGCTTCTACATGCTGGCGGTCCGGGGACTCCGGTAGCTGGAGAGGGTGCAGGCGGTCCGGTGGGAGGCGAAATGGGTGGTGGCGGTCCGGTAGCTGGAGAGGGTGCTGTCGGTCCGGTAGCTGAAGAGGGTGCTGTCGGTCCGGTAGCTGGAGAGGGTGCTGTCGATCCGGTGGCTGGAGAGGGTGCTGTCGGTCCGGTGGCTGGAGAGGGTGCTGTCGGTCCGGTGGCTGGAGAAGGTGCTGTCGGTCCGGTGGCTGGAGTCTATATATGGTCTGGAATCAATCTGTACGACACCAGGTCGTAAAGAAATGTCGGGGAATTGTGGGGCATATTTTAGGGAGATAGAAAATATTATTAATGCTTTTAATTTAGCTACTGGGGGAATTAAACCAATTTGGACCGTAAAACAGGGAAACAACTTTCCAAAGCAAAAAAACCTGTATGATTGTGGACCAATAACATGTTTGTATGCAAAGTGGCTAGTCACTAGTTACCCTGGTTTAGAGAAGGCGGAAAATGACCTTGCTAAATGTAGAGAGATTTACCGAAATGAAATAGAAAGTAATACAATTAATTAATAAAAATTACTCACGGTGGTTAAGCAATTAAACGTCACTTGTACGTATTTAATAACTGTATTTTAAAGTAAATATTTCGAGTTTAGTTTTTTTACCGTGGTGGCTTGCTCAGTTAAAATTTTTCAGATTTTGAAAAAGAAACTTTTTGGTCTTTGGTGATAGAGAACGTTGTGCTCTTTGGCATGCTTATAGTAAAAGCCCACTTAGATAATTATGGTTTTTGGTCAGGAAATATCACTTCATTTTAACTAACCCTTAAGAGCAAAAGGAATCCTTTAACCCTTTGAAATTTACCCTTACCCGGAGGGTCTCATATCGAATCCAAAATTGTTCATTTTAATCTCCATGGTCTCATATCGAGGCCAAGAGAGTTAATTTTAATATCCAATTACCCCATGGTCTCATATCGAGGCCAAGATAGTTAACTTTAGTCTCTACCATTACCCCATGGTCTCATATCGAGGCCAAGAGAGTTAATTTTAATCTCTACCATTACCCCATTACCCCATGGTCTCATATCGAGGCCAAGATAGTTAACTTTAATCTCTACCATTACCCCATGGTCTCATATCGAGGCCAAGATAGTTAACTTTAATCTCTACCATTACCCCATGGTCTCATATCGAGGCCAAGATAGTTAACTTTAATCTCTACCATTACCCCACTACCCCATGGTCTCATATCGAGGCCAAGATAGTTTACTTTAATCTCTACCTTTACCCCATGGTCTCATATCGAGGCCAAGATAGTTAACTTTAATCTCTACCATTACCCCATGGTCTCATATCGAGGCCAAGAGAGTTAATTTTAATCCCTACCATTACCCCATGGTCTCATATAAAGAAGTTAGCCTTTACCCCTAATCACAACCATGTCAAGCATGAAACAATAAAATAAAGAATATTTAATAGAAATTTTTCCAAAAACTTTAAAATATTTAATAACTTATAAAACCTGGAATTTTTAGCTCATGTATAATCTATAAATTCTTTTAAAAACTCAAGTACAAGAATGTAATTTAGAGAATTAAAGCATTAGGATAATTTATTCTTGAAAATCAAACCGGTATTGTTCTTTAATGTCTTTGTGCTTTGCATAGTAGAACATGATAAATTACATCATGGTTAGGAAGTTTGACCAAGGAGCTATTTTATTTAGAATCAGTTGAATACTGTCTTAGTAAGGCTCATCCCTGTATTTTATATTTAATGAAGCGTGACTTGCTCAAGCTATCTAATGACTCTCTAAAGGATTTCAATCCAAGTGCATCAGACTAGCCTTCTCGAGGCGAGAGTCGTCAGTAACCACTGCAAACCGCGGGTTTATGTGCTTCGCATTTATAAACATGAATATCGAACTCTGACTGATAATAAAACATCATTATAATACATGTGTAGGCATAGGCACGGCGGCAGTGGTGAAACAAATGGGTTTTGATGCTATATAGTACATAAACACAAGAATTTGAGAGTAGTAAATGGTGACATTTCAAGGGAATATTTGGTGAAATTTAATCACGAACCAGGCATTTTCCAGCAACGAAACCGAGCTCATTTCATTCCTTATAATAAAGGGAATATTTGGTGAAATTTCTATGGGATTCCATGTTAGGGGTCTGAGATAATATGGTTTTTCTGCCCCTTTGTGGTAATTTAATTGAGTAATTAAATCAAGAACCCGACATTTACCAACAACGAGACCGAGCTCATTTGATTCCTTATAATAAAGGGAATATTTGGTGAAATTTTCAATAGGATTCCATGTTAGGGGGCTGAGATAATATGGTTTTTCACTCCCTTTGTGGTAATTTAATTGAGTAATTAAATCAAGAACCAGACATTTTCCAACAACGAGACCGAGCTCATTTGATTCCTTATAATAAAGGGAATATTTGGTGAAATTTTCAATAGGATTCCATGTTAGGGGGCTGAAAAAATCGGGTTTTTCACCCCCTTTGTGGTAATTTAATTGAGAAATTAAATCAAGAACCAGACATTTTCCAACAACGAGACCGAGCTCATTTGATTCCTTATAATAAAGGGAATATTTAGTGAAATTTTCAATAGGATTCCATGTTAGGGGGCTGAGATAATCGGGTTTTTCACCCCCTTTGTGGTAATTTAATTGAGGAATTAAATCAAGAACCAGACATTTTCCAACAACGAGACCGAGCTCATTTGATTCCTTATAATAAAGGGAATATTTGGTGAAATTTTCAATAGGATTCCATGTTAGGGGGCTGAGATAATATGGTTTTTCTGCCCCTTTGTGGTAATTTAATTGAGAAATTAAATCAAGAACCAGACATTTTCCAACAACGCGACGGAGCTCATTTGATTCCTTATAATAAAGGGAATATTTGGTGAAATTTTCAATAGGATTCCATGTTAAGGGGCTGAGATAATATGGTTTTTCACTCCCTTTGTGGTAATTTAATTGAGTAATTAAATCAAGAACCAGACATTTTCCAACAACGAGACCTAGCTCATTTGATTCCTTATAATAAAGGGAATATTTGGTGAAATTTTCAATAGGATTCCATGTTAGGGGGCTGAGATAATCGGGTTTTTCACCCCCTTTGTGGTAATTTAATTGAGAAATTAAATCAAGAACCAGACATTTTCCAACAACGAGACCGAGCTCATTTGATTCCTTATAATAAAGGGAATATTTGGTGAAATTTTCAATAGGATTCCATGTTAGGGGGCTGAAATAATCGGGTTTTTCACCCCCTTTGTGGTAATTTAATTGAGAAATTAAATCAAGAACCAGACATTTTCCAACAACGAGACCGAGCTCATTTGATTCCTTATAATAAAGGGAATATTTGGTGAAATTTTCAATAGGATTCCATGTTAGGGGGCTGAGATAATCGGGTTTTTCACCCCCTTTGTGGTAATTTAATTGAGAAATTAAATCAAGAACCAGACATTTTCCAACAACGCGACGGAGCTCATTTGATTCCTTATAATAAAGGGAATATTTGGTGAAATTTTCAATAGGATTCCATGTTAAGGGGCTGAGATAATATGGTTTTTCTGCCCCTTTGTGGTAATTTAATTGAGTAATTAAATCAAGAACCAGACATTTTCCAACAACGCGACGGAGCTCATTTGATTCCTTATAATAAAGGGAATATTTGGTGAAATTTTCAATAGGATTCCATGTTAAGGGGCTGAGATAATATGGTTTTTCACTCCCTTTGTGGTAATTTAATTGAGTAATTAAATCAAGAACCAGACATTTTCCAACAACGAGACCGAGCTCATTTGATTCCTTATAATAAAGGGAATATTTGGTGAAATTTTCAATAGGATTCCATGTTAGGGGGCTGAGATAATCGGGTTTTTCACCCCCTTCGTGGTAATTTAATTGAAAAATTAAATCAAGAACCAGACATTTTCCAACAACGAGACCGAGCTCATTTGATTCCTTATAATAAAGGGAATATTTGGTGAAATTTTCAATAGGATTCCATGTTAGGGGGCTGAGATAATCGGGTTTTTCACCCCCTTTGTGGTAATTTAATTGAGTAATTAAATCAAGAACCAGACATTTTCCAACAACGCGACGGAGCTCATTTGATTCCTTATAATAAAGGGAATATTTGGTGAAATTTTCAATAGGATTCCATGTTAAGGGGCTGAGATAATATGGTTTTTCACTCCCTTTGTGGTAATTTAATTGAGTAATTAAATCAAGAACCAGACATTTTCCAACAACGAGACCGAGCTCATTTGATTCCTTATAATAAAGGGAATATTTGGTGAAATTTTCAATAGGATTCCATGTTAAGGGGCTGAGATAATATGGTGTTTCTGCCCCTTTGTGGTAATTTAATTGAGTAATTAAATCAAGAACCAGACATTTTCCAACAACGCGACGGAGCTCATTTGATTCCTTATAATAAAGGGAATATTTGGTGAAATTTTCAATAGGATTCCATGTTAAGGGGCTGAGATAATATGGTTTTTCTGCCCCTTTGTGGTAATTTAATTGAGTAATTAAATCAAGAACCAGACATTTTCCAACAACGAGACCGAGCTCATTTGATTCCTTATAATAAAGGGAATATTTGGTGAAATTTTCAATAGGATTCCATGTTAGGGGGCTGAGATAATCGGGTTTTTCGCCCCTTTGTGGTAATTTAATTGAGGAATTAAATCATGAACCAGACATTTTCCAACAACGAGACCTAGCTCATTTGATTCTTTGTAATAAAGAGAATCTTTGGTGAAATTTTCAATAGGATTCCATGTTAGGGGGCTGAGATAATATGGTTTTTCTGCCCCTTTGTGGTAATTTAATTGTGTAATTAAATCATGAACCAGCATTTTCCAGTATTTGGTTCTATTTTCAAGAAAATTCCATTTTGTCGGGCTAAGATAATCTGGTTTTTCTCCTTTTGTAGGGATGGTATTAGTGAAATTTTTATGAATTTTTCATGGGTCTGAAGCAATTTTTCCGTCGTGAGTACGGCAGAATTTTCGACTAAGATTTTTTTTATTCTGTTGATTCTGCTGATTCTGTTGGGATTCTGTTCTGCTAAATTGACGGCGGTGCCGTCAGGCCGCCGCCGTCGTCTGCTACAGTGCTACATGCCCATAGCCAGGGTTGAAAATAAGGTGGATTTTGTTAGTGGTCCTCGGGACCAGTGAACCCTCATGTTGGAATTATTAAACTGGTCCTTGGGACCAGTGACCCTTGCATTAATTATTTTTTTACTGGTCCCATTATAAAATTTCTAAATTGGTGAGAATAAGAAGCGCGTAAAGACACAAAAGTAAAGAAGCTAAAAGTTCTAATTGATTTTGAATTTTTTCACTGTAGGAAAAAGTAGCCTATCAAAATCAATTTTGCGACTAGTTGCCACTAAATATCAATCAACATGTCTAATGATATTTGAAGTTCTTCATCCTTTTCTGAACTATCCTTATTGCGTTTTACATAATTTCGGTGGCTACATCAGATCATCAGTCAGTAAGCTAGAGTACGAGAGCTACCTTAGGATCAAAATCCTGTAATGTGACTACTGACTAGTACCATACACTACTGACATACTGCCTAATACGACTACTGAGAACTAGTACTGACTATCGTCGACTTCAAGAGACTCATTCTAGAGTATAGACGCTAGTCAAGAACAATAGCCAATATACTACAAACCTTTAGTCATAGCCCACTCGATCGTTACATAACTAAAGCATTAAGAGGATACAGAGTGTCATCCTTCTTCTATTATCCCCTTCTGGTACTATTGACCATTGTCATTACTGGAGGGAAGACTCGCATCTCTTGCGATTGCACCATTTTAGGTGGAATTTCTGATAGCGTTTTGACGTGTATTCCAACCAGTCAACCAGATTATTCTTACAGCAAATCTTAAGGGGCGGCCAAACCTATAGCATCTTCTTTCTTCATACTATTTTTATTTTACTAATTTTCTAATTAAGAACAGGAATAATTAGGCCAAAAACAAACAAAGATTTTGGAATATATTACACATTTCATTTCAGAACTTTTGATCAACGTAAAACTGGGTCCCCTGTAAAATGAATTAACTTTCATAGGAATTAGTTTAATTATTATGATTTCACGTTTCGACCTATTAGACAAACATGTTTATAGGGTGGTTTTTCCAGCTATAGGAATCCATAAACTCCAGTACCACTTTTTAAAAGTGGAGAAAAGTATTTTGGGCTGTTTAGAAGACATTAGTAAATTATAATTAACTAAATTATTAATTATATTAGAAAATAGAAACAATAAAATTGAAACGCACGCTCCCGCCATATTTTGAGTCTGCCTAACTTCAGCAGCGCCATCTAGTGGTCCATGTTTGCACCAAAATAAACCTATTCATTCTGGGTTCTTTTGGGGCGATTTCCGTGGGAACGAGATGCTGCGATTTTCTGTGCGATTTTTGCTGGTAAATATTTTGATTTTATTTATATTTTAAGGGTTAATTTTGATTAAATAACAAAGTTTTATCGCAACCGATCGGAAATTAAGCGTTGGAAGTGGAAAATTTATGGTCAACCGTGCCAAAATACGTTTGTTAATTACGACCAAGGCTTACGGGACTACGTTGGTTGGCACCATTGGCTGGTGCTACTATTACCAAGGCTTACGGGACCACGTTGTCACCACGGATTCAAGGAAGCTGTTGCTTCTTCATAAGAGATCTTTCCAGGTAAATATTTTATTTATATTTTAAGGGCTAATTTAGATTAAATACCAAAGTTTTATCGCAACCGAATGAAAATGAAGCGTTACAAATGGAAAATGTATCTTAACCATGCCAAATAGGTTTGTTAATTACGACCATTGTCTGTTTGAAGAAAACATAGCCTTAGTTGATTTTATATATTGGTTACCAAACATAATGGTAGTTATTTGGAACTCCATAGTTCTAAATAAGTAATGCACTTTTGTTGCTTTGGTTATTGGCTGTATATTGCCCTTAACTGAAGCGAGTAGAAAGCCTTTAACGGAAGGTGAATTAACGCCAAAGTGAGGTTTTTAAGTAACTTTAGTTCTCTAAATTGTTTTCAATTAACAAATCTATTGGTGTAAATATGGGTGTCTAGGGCCGGGAATAAGCGCAGGACACATTGTCCAATAACATTAAAAAATGCCCCATACTATTTTTAAAAACGAAGGGGGTCACTGGCCTGTTTGACCAATAAATTTTCCCAAAGTTTTGATAGCTTAACCATGAACACGCGATACTATTTTTGCACACTCTAGTGCACAATGTCCTATAAATTTTCTAGCCAATGGAGTTAAGTCGTTTTTGTCCATTGAGTATGTTATAGTCCTATTTGCCCCCCCCCCCATCCAACCATAATAGAAACTAAGGTTACGTCAAACAGGGGTCAAGTAATTAAGCAAAATGTTCACAAGGAATAGCATTACGCCCAACTTTGGAGGTTCACAACTCTGGTTCTACTAGAGATATGGGGGTGTCCTTTGACTATAGTCCTATTACCCCCTCCCATCCCACCATAATTACACCCAACTTTGAAGGCTCATAACTGTGGTTCTACTAGAGATACGCGGAGTTTTTGCACACACTAGTGGACAAGGTCCTATAAATTTTCTAGTCAAAGGAGTTAAGTCGTTTTTGTCCTTTGAGTATGTTATAGTCCTATTTGCCTCCCCCATCCAACCGGTATGTTCCCATTTTCCCCAATCCCATAATACCCAAAAGAAATATTTCGCCCAAAAGATTTTTTGTCCCATTTCGCCCAAATATTTTTTTTTAAACTGATATTGCAAGGGAAATTAATAGCCAATGTTTCTGTTTTGGGGGAAAAATATTTTGGGACAAATGAGTTTGGGAGAAATGGGAATTGGGGAATCTGTTTTTGGGTGAAATGGGGGAGAATCATCCAACCATATTAGAAACCCAGGGTTACGACAAACAGGGGCCGAGTAATTAAGCAATATGTTAACAAATATAACCCCCTCCATAGGAATAGCATTCCACCCAACTTTGGAGGTTCATAACTCTGGTTCTACTAGAGGTATGGGGGTGTACTTTGACTATGTTATAGTCCTATTTGCCCCCCCATCCCACCATAATTACACTCAACTTTGAAGGCTTATAACTGTGGTTCCACTAGAGATATGGGGGTGTCCTTTGACTATGTTACAGTACTATTTGCCCCCCCCCCCATCCCACCATAATTACACCCAACTTTGAAGGCTTATAACTGTGGTTCCACTAGAGATATGGGGGTCCTTTGACTATGTTATAGTCCTATTTGCCCCCCATCTCACCATAATTAAACCCAACTTTGAAGGCTCATAACTCTGGTTCTACTAGAGATAGGCGGATTTTTGCACACAATAGTGGACAAGGTCCTATAAATTTTCTAGTCAAAGGAGGGGACACATGTTCTATATGAAAGTTTTCTTATTTCCGGCCCTATGGGTGTCAAGTCCATTTGTTTTCACCGTAACATTTGTGTAGTTACAAGTTAGTCGTATCGAAATGGTTTCTTGGAAAGAATTTAGAAGTTTATTTTGGCACACAGTATTCATGATTCACATTTATGTCGTACTTATTCAAAATATTTGAAATTAATCTTATTAAATTCTTCTAATTAATTGCGCGTTGCATTTATTCCTGGTTTTACTGTTCAATCTTTTACTCGGTTTAAAACTAATTCAAAGTGATTGTTTAATTCACAAATATTTCAAGATTGACCCTAAACCGTAGTAATAATTATCTTTCTAGTTATGTTAAATGATTTATTTGAAAGTGGAATTAATGTTACTCTAAATGCTTGTGTCAATTAAGCTGGTAATAATTTTAATTTCGTATTAGATTGTTTGAATTGAACAGATTGTATTTTTTAGCTATCATCTGTTTCCAAAGGAGAAATTTATGTTGGATTCTAGAATGAATTATTTATCATTTGACAAATTGCACCCTATATTAATCAGGTCAATGAACCCATTACAATTCCATTCTCAATTCAGGTCTACACTTTGATTTTATCCGTTGAAACTGAATCTCACTAGGAAAACAATTTAGACATTTTAGGCTCTCAGTGAAGTAATTAAATCTTATTAATAGTAATTTTAGTGATATTAACGGGACAATTCCATTCTCAATTCAGGTCCACACTTTATTTTTATCCGTTTAAAGGGAATCTCATTAGCAAAAAGACTATTTCGACAGCCTGTCAAACATTGTAGGCAATCATTGGGGTATTTAGTTTATTATTTATTATTCAATTTATTCTTAGAAGGAAAGCGCTACGTGTCCTGTTGTTTTTAGGGATTTTTCTTTTCGCCAGGACATAAATAAAATGCTGAATTATGGAATAGGTGCTCTCTGGTCCTAGCCCTCCCTTTTAAGAATAATGAACGTAATCAGGATTTTAAGGGTGAGATTCCCTTTGCGGTATTAAGGCATCTAGTTTATGATTTTAATTATAAATATTTTTAGAGGAAAAGCGTTTGGCAACTCTTTGAGGGAGTTTTGTAGGATCTAAATAAATTTCTGATTTATGTTTAAGGTAGAAGGTTGCTTATACGCTTTGTCCTTTAAAAGTAAACACGATTTTAAACGGGTTTCCTATAAACAAAGCCTTTATTATTATTAAATCAAGGCTTAGGTTTTTATGGTATTATTTTACTTCTCCATACTAAGGTATTTAGTTGAATGTTAAGCGTGTGCAATTTGTCAAATCATAAAAAATTGTCTTCTGCCCGAACATTTTACGTTACATCATGCAAGAATATTCAAGTGGATTTTCATATTAAGGTATATAATTTGAAGTTATGCATGTGCTATTTTCTCTAAATAATAATAAGAATTTCTCTTGTGCAGGAACATTCTCTCGAGTGGAGGACATCTAACATCGAGTGGACAACTTCTATCACCAAGTGAGGATATGGACAACTTCTAACATCGAGTGGAGGACATCTAACATCGAGTGGAGGACATCTAACATCGAGTGGAGGACATCTAACATCGAGTGGAGGACATCTAACATCGAGTGGAGGACATCTAACATCGAGTGGAGAACATCTAACATCGAGTGGAGAACATCTAACATCGAGTGGAGAACATCTAACATCGAGTGGAGGACTTGTATCATCGAGTGGACTTTCATTGGAAATCCCATGCTTAGGACGACGTTTCCTGGTTTTGGGGGCTCCATAGCGGGCCTTAGTTTAAATTTAATGATTCCCGAGTTGAACAGGGGACTTGTTAAATTTAAATTGGGCTCGCAAGGCTTACTTTGGGGGTGGTAGCTTAAGTTTAAAATTTAAGTTTCGATATTGGGGAAGGAACAAAAATAGTCGAAAAACACTTAGGGTAGTTTTTTTGACCTTTTTTATGCTTTTTTTGTATTTTTTTTTAATTTTTTTATAAAGTTTACATTTTTTATATATGAAAAATATTTTTAAGGAAAAAATTTTTTTTTATAATGATTTTGCCTTTTTTATTTAGTAAAAAGCTTAAAAAGGGGCCTAAAAATATCCCCCTAAGTCCAGACCCTAGAAAATTGAAACCAAGTCTAGTATATAAAAAATTCAAGAAAAGAAAGAACGAGGTTTAAGGCAAAATTTATTCAATAAAAAACAAAAAAACCAAAGTGTTTACAAAAATTCCGAACAAAAAAAAGATTAAAGAGGTTTGTAAGTTAAAGTTTGAACGCGAAAAAAAATAAGTAGTTACAGATAAAACTTCCACGAAAAAAATTAAGTTAAGTGGTTACATGAAAAATTTGCAAGTAAAAAAGATGTATTTGGTCTCTTCTAGCTTCGATGATTTCCTCCAAATCTTTAAGTCAGCGCTGAGAGAAAGAGCAAGTCCAGAAGACATGTAACGTGAATCCAACGAAGCGTGTCATCAGGAATGATACATAGCAAGTCCAGAACAGCTTCGTGTTGAGTCAATCGGAACAAAGGATGTCATCTGGAAGGATACGTCTCGGAATGACCAGCGACAGAAAAATCCAAGAATATCTGCAGCATCTATAAATGAAAACATATTAATAACACATATTAAACTATTGCCTACTAACAAAGTAATCTCGTAGATTTAAATAATTTAAGAAGAGGGTGTCCTTGATTAAAAAAACTACACCAACTAATTGCTACCCTAAATTAAAGAAAGACTTGACTACCGTGATTTCCACCCTGAATTAAATACTCTCGCTAGCTAATTATTTCCCAAAATTGTATAGAAAATAGTTTTAAGAAAAACCAGCCCTTTATTTTAAGTTAAATTATATAACTTAATAATGAAATTAATTTAAAATATCCCCTAAATTAATTTTAGGAAAACGACATTTATTTAAACTAAATTGCTTGCCCCTTTTAATAGCATAATAATTTAAAATATCTTCTTAGCTAATTTTATTAAAACCTGATCTTTATTTAAAACTATTCCCACAGGTAGAACCCACAAATAAAATCTCTAGTCGAAATTGGACAAGGGTTAACTTAGGCTTAGGGCAAACGTCCACGTGTCTTAAAACTATCTCTGCGGGACTTGATTTTCGAAAATCTGTCGCTTTATCTCTAAATTAATAATAGCCCCTAAACTAATTTTAGGATAACCTTCGATTTATTTTAAAACTATTCCCACAGACAGTATCCGTAAATAACGAGAGTTTAATAAGACACAGTTTAATTTAGGCTTAGGGTCCTCGTGTTTTAAAATTCTCTCGGCGGGACCCGATTTCCGGAAATCTGTCGCGTTATCTCTAAATTAATTACGTGCCCCCTTTAATAGATTATAATAATAGCCCCTAAACTAATTTTAGGAAAAACTTCCATTTATTTATTTTAAAACTATTCCCACAGACAGTATCCGCAAATAACTAGAATTTAAATATTACAAGGCTTAATTAGGCTTAGGGCAACGGTCCTCGTGTTCGGCGAGACTTGATTTCCGAAAATCTGTCGCGTTATCTCTAAATTAATTACGTACCCCGTTTAATAGATTATAATAATAGCTCCTATAATAATTATTTAGGGATTCTCTCTTGTCCAACATCTCGTTGTAAAATATTATTTATTTTACTTGACTTTTAATAAATAAATAAAATTCACTAACATTTAACACTGCCTAATTAATTTAAATACTTGAAATAAAATAAATAATTTAAGGGGAGCTAGATGAGTTTGGATTATTGGAAAGGTTAGGCTTACGGACTGTTAAAGCACCACGAGGCGAAGCAATGGCTGCCAAGTATGTTGAAGAGCTTCGAATTCAGCTTGCGTCCTCGGCAAAAACGATCAGCGAAATGGCAGACCTATCAAGAATCGACCTTAAAAGCCGGGATCACGATCAGCTGGGCTGCAAAGGTTTTTCCAAGCGACCTCCACGACGGCTTCCAGGCAAAGAATGAGCCGTCTGACCTCGACTGCTTCCAGGCAAAGAATGAGCCGTCTGACCTCGACTGCTTCCAGGCAAAGAATGAGCCGTCTGACCTCGACGGCTTCCAGGCAACGAAATGGCCGTCTGACCTTTGCCTGCAACCAAATACATTTCCAACGTCGGGGGGCGCTAAAAGCTCCTATGCGCGGACTCGGGTGCGCCATACCCCGGGCACGAAATCCAAATAGCTGAACACTGCTAGGCCTATTTGAATGAACGCTAGGCCTAAATGAATGACCGCTAGGCCTAAATGAATGAACGCTAGGCCTAACTGAATGGACAATCATTACCTATTACCATTAACATCTGTCGTGACGTCACAAGTCAATTACCTCGTTGACGTCATAGCTGACGTCACCGGATATGACGTCATAGGTGACGTCACCGGATATGATGTCATGACACGTCACCGGGTATGACGTCATGACACGTCACCGGATATGACGTCATGACACGTCACCGGATAATACGTCATTGGCCACGTCACCGGATATGACGTCATAGCAAAAATTTACCATGCTTTAGATGTCAGTAAATACGTAACTACGTACACAGCGCCCCTAGCGGCAATTTATGAACTATCTATTGCTTACACGAATGTCTAGCAGAATTTTATCATGTTTTAGATGTCAGTAAATACGTAACTACGTATACAGCGCCCCTAGTGGCAAATGTGTTAATGCTTAATTATCCGTTAATATTAATAATAATAATAATAACCCATAGCCCCTAAGTAACCCCAAATCCCTATCCCGTTTAAAATCACTAACGAGTTTTTAGTGAGTAGCCCCTCGATAATTACTCGTGATCCAGACGCAACCTTTAATCCGTTCACTACCACACACATAAGCAAACACACAGTTATGTAACCAGCACTAGTTAAAGCATTAGTTTGTTTGTTTTACGTGGCTGCTACGACACGCTTCAGTGCTATGCACTTCGAACAAAATCGTTCATTATAACTTTGAAGCTGTATTCAAAATATTCATACTCGACTGACGGCTCTACTATGTTGAGCAAGCACTTTAATCATACTCTAATTCAGAGGTATGAAGCTAGTTTCTATACCTTAGTCACTAAATATAATTAGTAAGCTTACAAGTGAAAATAAATTTATCAGGCAGACTTATAAATATTAATCAATATTTTATTTCGAAATCTATTCCATTTGATACATTCGGATTTAATAAAAATTTGTAATTAAAATACTTTTCAAAAATGTGGTAATCATTTTTATAACTTTGGTTAAAGTCTTTTATTCTTTTTATTATTTGACCCCATAACTATAATTAATAAGCTTATAAATAGAAATAATTTTATCAAATAATATTTTATAAATATTAATGCGAGTTTTTATTTTCAAATATATTTCATTGATACATTAGATTTTATTAAAAAGATTAATAAGGAAAATAATAAGAATATTTTTATAAACGTGTAACTTCCGAGTGTTGAGTCCAGGTACTGAAAATAATAAGAAAATTTCTATTATTAACAAATTTTAATCGGCTTAGAATTTCCACCGCTTTTCCACGCTAATATCCTACGGTGGAAAACGAGGTTGTTAGGATGGAAAACCAGGGTATTTGGTGGCAAAACGTAGCATTACGCTTTTGCGTCCAGATAGGAAGCGCGTAATGTCACTGGGTGTTGAAAAATTAGGAAAGTAATTTGCGCGTTTTTATGGAATAAGTTGTTAAAATTAAAATTGCGTAAATATTATTAACCATGTATAGATTAAGCGTATAAAAGAAATATGTAAGTGCGAGTGAACAATAGTAAAAAGATAAAAACCAACCCAACCTTGAATACAAAAATAACAGAAGTAAAAACCTTGAGCTTCCAATTTCTAAAGCGACCAACACTTAATAGTAACAAAAATGCACCTTCGTATTTGTAAAACAAGCTTTGTTAATCCGTAATCCTGGAGAGCTTCTATCTCGAGCTAGCGTTCCCAAAACATGTCTATTTCTCCACAAATCGAGAAGAGTTTTAAAAGAAAGTACTAGCTTGTGGCCCCGGATATTCACTTATAACGTAAGTAAGTTTATTGAAATAAGGATTAAGGGTTCTAATTTTTTGTTAGAGTATCGATGGGCTTATTCACTCTGATTTTCTTTACGGGTACCATGTTTTACCACTGTTAAAAGACGCGCGTCGAAGTACGGTACGATGTGGCTACTCTTACGAGCCCAGCCCTTGGGTCGTCTTGTTATAACTTCGTATTAAATTATTTGTTTAGATAACCCAGAGTTGCTAAATAATTACCTCGGAACTAAGACCAATTAATAAACAAAAATAACTACCCAACCATTGTTTCAATCCGGTGGAGGGATTTAAATATATGAGCTATCCCAAGTAGCACTTTTCTACACTGAGGCCAGAATGCGCGAGTGTTTAGCCCCTCGGTGACACTATAAACTACTTCAATCTCACTATTAAATTCTACATTGTCGAGGGGTCCGACATTTACACGAAATTCCGTACGCTTCTCGCGAAATCTTTGAGGCAATCAATAAATTACGAAATCAAAGAGGAAATTCCGAAATCTTAGGCGAAATCAAGAAGAAATCCCGAAATTCCGTACGCTTTTTTTTTTGGTATAGTCGGACCCCTCGTATATTGTACTTGGTAGCCTCAAAACATAAACATTTATAGCTTAGAATGAAATACCATTATGGCGGCAAGGAATAGAGTAACGCCGGAATTGCCAGGAACGTTAGAATCAATACCGAACATCTGTAATTATAATAAACTAGCTGTTACCCGTGGCGTCGCTCGCGTGTAATAAGAACTTCCATCAAAATGGTATAAAGAATGGGTAGATTTTACTGATGACTAATATATTTGTAGCACACTAGGAGCGAAGGCACTCGGCGTTGCCCGTCAGCCCGTCGGGACATTTTTATTACTTTTCATGCGGGCATTATTCCATAAAGAAGGGTTTTTAAATTTCTGGCCGCCATTTAAAAAGATGGCAACAAATCGAACCCAAAAGACCATCCTGCCCGTCTATAGGTTAAAGGAAACCAGTGTACTAAATATTTGCCAAATCGGTTGAAACGCGCGGACTTTGTTGCATATAGAAGATTTTTTACATTTCGGGGCGCCATTTATTAAGATGGCGGCGGATTGGGAAAATCTTTCTTAGTACGCGCCTACTACTTTTGAGTAACGTTCCTGCAAATTTTCAGCCTTCTAGGGCAAGCAGTTTGGACTGGGCGTTGATTATCAGTCAGTTTGTCAGTCAGAGCTTTGATTTATATATATATATAGATAAAAAAATTAGTTCTTCCATGATAGAACTAAACATAAATATTCATTAATTTGCTTGAACCGGCAAATAATAATGCTTGAACACGAAAGATTTGATTAAACAAAATTTCTAATAAATAAAAGTTAAACAAGATGGGCCAAGGGATGGGCTCATAACATCGTACCGTACTTAACAGGCGTACGTAAAATTTACGTGAATAGCCCCTCGATGCGCTACCCTTAACATTGCTAAAATGATTACCCGTAAGGCCATTATAAAAACGAGGTTTTAGCTTTAACAATGCTAAACTGATTACACACAAGTAACCCTTAATAGAATAACAGAAAGTTTTAGTGATTATCCCATCGATGATCGAGTTACCTTTAACAGTGCTAAAATAATTAAGTACTTAACGTTCAATTAATACACGTACAGAAACTTTTATTTACAACTTATGCCTACGCATACTTATCGCATATTAAAAATTTCTAACATGAACTTATGGCCAGAAGCGTTTGAAAGAGAAAGAATTCGGTAAAACACTCAATAATTGTAATATCCCGGTGCATTAAGACCATTCCAAAAATAACATCAGTATATATTTTCTTTGCCTAGATTATAAATTCCCCTCGATTTCTTTCAATGTTGAAAGCGGTATTGAAAGCGTGAAATCGTATTGTGGACGGCGACGACGGGTGAGACGAATTTTAAAGGGAGAGTATATATATAGCTTAACCTTACAATCATAATTCCCTTCATAAGTAGACGAACGAAAAATATCACCTCACCACAATTCTCTCCCTTTCACTTTCCCTTCAACGACTAACGAAACTTTTATACAGCCAAAGTGGGTATACTGGCACGACGGGGACAACAACAATAGGGCAGGTCAAACTAAGAGCCTCACCGTAGATGTACGTCATACGATGTGACTAAAAATACTTTAACGTACTTTTTCTTACTTTAGAACAATAGAAGCATTACTAATGAAAGCTTATGCAGAGTTGAGAATATGTAAATCGAGTCCATGGTCTTACCTTTTATGATGGCGGCAGGAGGATGGGGGGGGGGATGAAGAGAAACGTCCAAACCGCGGTCCCCATCTCTTAGATGGTTACTGAAAGAACATGTAAAGGATCAAAATTAAACACTTACGCCCGTCTTTTCACAAACTAAATAAAGAAATACATTTTTTAAATTGATTTTTGGGACCCTTTTACGAACTGAAAGAGCTTACCTTCCTCAATACACATATATTAATAATCTACACCTAGATTCGGCGAGAATACAACTTTCAAATCTAGTAATTCTCTATTGTGAATGTAATATTTTCCTTTATGTTTAGCATATTTTTCAAGTTACTAATTTAATTACTATACCAGGGATAGATTTAATTTTAGAAGCAGGAATGGAGAACGGTTAGTATTTACTTCCAGTCCGACTCATAGCCTAGTATAGAGCCCCTCCCTCCAACACGTAATTAAAAGTTTATATTATCTTATAGGCTCACTTAAAGTACGTTTTGATGACGTTGCTGACGGGGAAGACTTGGATAGTTATAAGAAAAACTATCCACTCTAGAAGCTTGGACCCTTTTAAGTATAATAAAACACGCCAAAACACACGTCTCATTAAAATTTCAGGATATTCGGATGTATAGGACAAAGGATCATGCCAAAAAAGCCACCTCCTCCCATAGAACTTAATGTTAATTTTGGGTTCCTTTGAATAATCTTTAAAAGTTGCACCATGGATAAAGAATGCGCGTGAGGAAATTTGTTTTCACTCTACAGGATAGGCAACTCCCTATCTCGAACGACAGCTTATTCTGTATATACTCTGTTACAACATCGGTTGTCAGCACGCGTAAAGCTAGGTCTCTATGTAATCTAGCCTTGCGCGTGCTGACAAGAGGCTAAAAAACTTCGGGATATTTTAAACGATTTTAAATCCTGAAGATCCTGAAGTTTTTT
>JAEQBA010002477.1:48223-156089 GCA_019434445.1 Phalangium opilio
GAGGTTTTCGGGCGGAGCTCAGAATTCAAAGCAATTGCATTAAATATGAACAAGATGGCCCAAGGGCTGGGCTCATGGTACAGAAATTTTGAGTGAATTGCCTCTCGATGCGCTACCTTTAACGGTGCTCAAATGGTTACCTGCAGCGCCACGTAACCCTTAATACCTTGAACAGAATTTTTGATTGGATAACCCTTCGGTATTTTAACATTAGAAAATCATTACCCGTTAACCAGCTCTTTCAAGGCACTTAACCATTTCTTCAATCCCAAATTAAAACGACAATGGAATGAATATTTGTTCAAGATGGAATTTGTGTTTCTTTCGCGGACCTGGAGGGACTTCTGGAATCCAAAGTATAAAATATGGTCTCTCAAATGTCCCAACACAGGAAAATCACTCAAACTGCATTCCTATTGGTGAACCAACCATATTCTTGTTAACGGGGTCAATGTTTATGTAGGAATCCATATCAAAGTAATTGTTTAAAATTTTTTTTTCTACCATTGATACAAAATTCAAAATACCCACTAAGGCTATAATATCATATTTAATTTTGTTCTTTTAAATTCTAGGTCAAGATCTTAAATATAGAGAGCTTTCAGTAGAACGCTGAGTAGTACGTCACACCCTTCTAAGTCTTACCAAGGTTCTGGCAGCCATATTGGTGGGTATCAGCTTTCGTTTTGCATTCAACCAACCAGTATGGCCGTGAAAATTATCTCACGAATCTTAGCTCCTCCCCCAACAGAAAGCTCCCTTTAGTAATACCCAGTTCACCTATCAGCTTGAGTTTCAATCTTCGATTTTCTGGAAAAACAATCCTGTACCCGTTTGAATAATTCCTCCTAGTGTCAGCCGTCAGCCGAGAACGACCCGGTCGATCCAACAACCTTTCTTTTGGGTTCGAACGGCGTGCATGCACATGTAGGTTAGCATTTTCTATAAATATCCTTTACAGCTTAGGGTTTACATTGAAGGGGTGGTTGGTTATATGGTATGAAGTAAAAGTATATGCACACACACGCTTAATTGTCGCGATGAGGGTTTTTACGACAGTTATTGCAGGTGCAAATTACAATTATACCTTTTTTATTTAGCAAATCGAACGAACTTTAGTACTCAAATGTAACTCCATGACGCCAAGCGTGTTAAGGCTCGTTTTCACCGACCAATGTTTCAGGAAACCGTAATAATGTTTATAATCATTGTGCGGAAAATTCGTCGGAAAATAAACGCCGAGTCACCGTTTTCACTGAAACCAGAAGTAAGATGAGACCAGAAGTACTGAGCTAACCAAATTTTTCACTTGGCGAAAGTGAATATTCTTGATAACACACCAACCGTTGGCCCCCTGGTAGCGGCTTCTGAATTTTGCCTCCAAAACGTGAGACGCTAGTGGCGGTAGACGGCCGAACTAGATTCAAGCACCCGCGTCCATGTTCCGCGTATTTAGGTTGAGGGGAAAGGGGTTGGAAATATTTTTGGAACTCGATTTTTTTTTCTCTCTAGTGTAGGCGCGATGGAAGCGACATAAAATCCTCAATTTTTTCACTAGTGCCAGGATCTACTACCAAAGCTAGAGCTCTTTACTTCTAGTCTCATCTTACTTCTGCTGAAACTTGTAGTACGAGAGAGCGTGAGCTCGTGGAGACCTAGGCTTACCCTTCATGTTCTAAATTGCACCAGTAATAATCCATCGATTTTCTTTATAGTCTTTGCAAAAACAAAGTCTTCGGAACAGTACATTTATAGAAATTTTAAACTGGACAACCAAAACGTCTTTACTTGAAAGAAAAAGCAATGGCATTGAAACAAACTTCTCGTGAAATGACAAAAAATTACGCCTATGATGTCACGTATTCGTCGCTTCCTATTGGCCACCGCTTTGCACTCCTTAAAAAATTGAGGAAAAATAGAAACCAAATAGACCTTTTTGACGTGAAAAGGGGGGCAGGCGCACTCTCCCGATACAGAGAGACTATAGCGTAGGCGCCAAAAAGCGAGATGGAAGACCCTCTTAGTCACATCGAAATGGCCTATTCCGTGCATGATGTCTAAAAATCGCAAAATTTGGCGGCAAGTTACCTCTGAAAAATGTGTTACACAGGAATTTTACCCTATTTTGAGCCAGTGAAAACCAGCCTTTATAAAGGGAGGATCAAAAGAAAAAATCTAGTGATTTTTATCGATTTTTCTACTAATTATAAGACCTATCTGCATAGTGAAATATCCAGAAAATACCTCCTAATGATTTTAAAATTCAAATTAGTTGAGGTTTCATATATTAGGGTTTTAGAATTGGACGTTCTTCGCTAGGAGAACTCAACCAAACCACTTTTAAATATCCCCATAAGGTTACTTATATGGATGCACTTGTTAAGTTCGGAAATAGACGAATTGGGACTGTACATAATGATAAAATAAAAACCAAACTTTCTCAAATATACAGCGTCTTTCTGATAAGTCTGCCATAAATTAAGGGGGATGTTCTTTGGGAAATTTTGAGTAGAAAATGCTCTGTGAAATTTTGCCGTCCGGGTCACTGTTTACGAGTTATGATTTGAATGTTTTAGAGATAACCCCTTAATAAAATTGTAAATCATTGTCTTTCAGTTTCTTAAGTCAATTTAAGCAGTCATCCGTAAAATTGTCCAAAATTAACTTGAAAAGGCGCAGTTGACTGGTTGGCAAAATATAATATAACACTTTTGACTCAAAATCGCCCAAAGAGCATTTGTGGCAGACTTATCAGAAACGCCCTGTACATAACACTTTAGCGTGAGAATATTGTCCCCTTTTGTGAATTAATTTTTTGCAAGATAAAAAACTAATTGTTACTGTTTGATCCCGAAACTGCGTTATTGTATACTAGCTGTTACCCGCGGCGTCGCTCGCGTGTAATAAGAACTTCCATCAAAATGATATAAAGAATGGGTAGATTTTACTGATGACTAATATTTTTGTAGCACCCTAGGAGCGAAGGCACTCGCCGTTGCCCGTCAGCCCGTCGGGACATTTTTTATTTCTTTTCATGCGGACATTATTCCATAAAGAAGGGTTTTAAATTTCTGGCCGCCATTTAAAAAGATGGCAACAAATCGAACCCAAAAGACCCTTCAGCCCGTCTATAGGTTAAAGGAAACCAGTGTACTAAATATTTGTGAAATCGGTTGAAATGCACAGACTTTGTTGCATAGAGAAGATTTTTTTACATTTCTGGTCGCCATTTTTTAAGATGGCGGCGGATTAGAAAAATCTTTCTTAGTACGCGCCTACTACTTATGAGTAACGTTCCTGCAAATTTTCAGCCTTCTAGGGCAAGCGGTTTGGGCTGGCCGTTGATTATCAGTCAGTCAGGACTTTGATTTATATTATTGTATATTAGCTGTCTATCGGATCGAAGATATGGCATATTGGCATCCCGTCATTGCAAACAAAAAAGAAGCCTTTTTTTAAGAACGTAGTAATGGTACAAAGAACTGTCGGGTTCAATGGGCCATCGACCCAATAACGTCTACTTTGTTTGCTCCCATATAAAGGTTATACTTGAGTAACATAAACTAGATCGTATAGCCTCAACAAGTGAAACCTGTTGAATTCCTAAGAACGTTATCCCTTAAGTCGTCGGAAATCCGTAGGGGGATTTCCGACTCGCCCCATAATCGGCTAGAACTCCGGGAAATATTTTTCGAAACCTCATGCTACCTCCGGCCAAAATGAAACGCACTTGGTCGATTGCTCACGTGGACAAAGGTTTCACCGTAAATTCTGCAAACAAGACGCAACGTGCAATAAGTAACTCAGTAGCAATAAGAATGACACTTCGAATTGCCGAAATGCAAAATCTCTATAAAGTAAAGGAGAGATCCAAGTTCTTTGGGCGATTTTGAGTCGAAAATAAACTATGACATCTTGCCACTGTTTTGAATAGGGATGAACCGGTACCGATATTCGGGGTTTCCCGATAGTATCGGATCGGTTGGTTTAATATGATATTGAACTGATACTCGTTTAAAATGCGTTAGATGGCGTTGCATGACATTTTTAGGTCTTTCAGTAATTTATTGATGGTGATAATTTTGATAATATCTCATTTCTTCGTGATGATTTCTCATTTCTGTGAATGTCAATCGTGATAATTCCCGATTTATATAAAAAGTACCTGAATTTAGTTTGTCTAATAACTAATAAGCAAAAATAGCTATAAAACTGAACTTGATAAAAATAACAAAACATTAAATAGTCTTTGGTGATGTGGTTTTTTAACCTATTTTGCATATTTTTTAACAATTCAACGAGGCTTAATTAGTGGTTGATCAGAAAGCTGAAATGCTACGCGTCTTGAATACAGCGTTCTTAACAGGTTTAACGGGCTAGGAGTTCACTGAACTAACCTTGAAGAACTAAACTTTTCCCTAGTGTTACTGATGCGTGTTTCCCAACACGAAAATCTAGTACAGTAAACCAAGGATTGTGCATAATTTCAAAGCTAAAACGGGTCGATTCTTGAAGTGATATTTACCTGGATTCAGCTAGAGCGCATGCATTGTAACATAGAAGACTATGACGTAGGTTTTAATCGATTTATTCACATTTTAGTAACTTTTCTACGCGAATCAGAGTGTGATATAGGGCAATAGGGTTTATAAGACGAGACTTAGAAGTAATTTATATAAGTAAAGTAAAAATGGGGTTTTCACTTAATTAATTGTCGTAAAAAAATATATTTTTATGGAAGCCAGTCATGACACTGTGCCTTAAGAAAATCACAAGTTATTTAAACGCTCGAAGTATAGAACGGCAATGATGGGAGAACAACCATGCCGTGAAATCCTGTGCTCCTTTGTTTATGATTTATTAAAATATTTAACTGTTGAATATGCATGTTTAAAAATAATGCTTTACAGTGATTGGTAGAGATGGCCGATACCAGGCTTAACCCGATACCGATCGATACCGGTGCTAACATGAACTGATACCGATCTATACCGATATTTACTCACTATGATCCAAAAACCCGATACTTCAACCGATACCGATATTTTTAGTAGTATAGTGCCATTTAGACATGTATTAAAAATACTAGAAAATTATTATAGAGTAATTTCATGCATTATACTACCAAGTACAATGCTTAGAGGTACTTCTTAATATAATATCACGCCTTATTGACATTCATAAAAATGAATTATCACCATCAATACATTACTGAATGACATAAAAATGTCATGTAGCGCCATATAACGCATTTTAAACAAGTATTGGTTTATTATCGTATTAAACCAACCGATCCGATACTATCGGGAAACCCCGAGTACCGGTTCATCCCTAGTGATTAGTCATGTTTAGGTTAAAGTTTTTTAAATTAATTAGAAGTTTTTCTTAGTGATATTTCATTCTTGGCAAAATGAATACATTATTTTCAAAAGTTGGGGTAAAATAGAGTCAGATGTTTCACCAGTGTTTTCTTCAGACGGAATATACTGTATGTGCATCCAAAGAAGTTACACGTGGCTTCAAACAAAGGGACTTAGGTGGAGTGGTAACTTTGAAGCCCCATCTAACGTCTTTGGATCTACATGCCGGATGTTCAATCTTAACGTTCGTACTGCGAGTCCCTTTTGAAAAGTGTCTATAAAACGGAAACGCACATTAAATCTTGCATGCAGATTCAAATACTCAAATTTTCGGAGAATCAGTAGAAAGTTTCTCAACAGAAAAAAGTTAACACTTGACTAAACTATTTGACTCACAAAGTGAGGTTTCTGCTTCAATGCTCGAAGAACTACCATGGCATGAGCTCTTGTAAATTATTGTTGATGTTTATTAAAAGCATTACACTTAGTTAATTAAATATGCGTTTAATGTCATCTATATGACTAAGCCAGGCCTGTCAAATATACAGTGTGTCTCTGCCATGCATTAAAGGGAGTGTTCTTTGGGTCAGACTAAGTGAAAAGTGTCAAAGAACATGGGGTCTAAAACATTCAGTTTAGAATTTCCTAAAACAAGGAAATTGGCGCACACGAGGAGTAAGACATATCAGAGTGCCCATCTTGTTTAGACAATTTCTATAGCCGCCAATCTAAGAACGTTAATGAGCCTTTATCTAGCAGAAGTAGACGTTTAAAGAAAGAAGTGTGCCTAAGCTGGTATTGAAGTGTAATAAACTAATAGCACAAGAGTGGACATTTTGAACAATACCTTTAAATAACGATGCTAACTTGGTACGAATGAAAGAAACTTTAGCTCCAACCTCTTGTGCTGTTACACTTTGAACTACTTTGCATTACCAGCTTAGGCACACTTCTACCTTTAAACCGTTGCCTACGTTAATCAAGGCCTGTGCGCGGTAGTTTCGAAGGGGGCAACTTTTAAGAAACGGGACTTCTTATTTTCTCCCTATTTTACCGCGAGATTTCATTGATAGCTGGACCGAAACGCGCGCGAAAACGAGTATTTAAAATTCCCAGCGCGAGAAAATGAGTATTTAAAATTCCAAGCGCGAGAAAATGAACATTTCAAATTCCAAGCGCAAGAAAATGAACATTTCAAATTCCAAGCGCGAGAAAATGAACATTTGAAATTATTTAAGCCCAGCTAATAGCGCCTCAGGTGAGAAAATTTGGCAACTTAAATTGCCAAACGAAAAATAAAAATCGGCGCCGCGCACAGGCCTTGATTAACGTAGGCAACGTTTAAACGTACCTTCTTCTATGGATTTGATAGTTACAATGCTTAAAATTATAGATAAATTATCAGTTTGGAAATGCGTTAGTAAAAAATATAGTTTGAGACTTAAAGGGACTGTTAAGAAGGAATCGGCAGCAGGTAAAAATTAGTTTAAATACGTCAGAGGCACGTGACTAAGGAAAGGCGTGCTTCAAAGAAGCTTAGTTCGTTTTATTTCTAAAACTACCACTTAGGAGAATTAGCGCTGGAATCTCGCAAAAAACAAGAACTAGGCGGCCAGTCCCACTCCATCTCCATGTGGACTCTTTGTATCTTGTTGTCACGTGGTGCCTGTGACGTATTTGAAATAATTTTTGCCCACCTGCCGATGCCTTCTTTACATTCCCTTTAAGGCATTAAAATGATTAAAAGCTCTAGTTGGAAGCAGAACTCGCAAGTGCAACGCAATATATAATTTCTGGAATAAGTGAAATTTAGTGAGAGAAATTGAGAAGCTCGACGTCTGAGTATAATTGAATTAAGTTTTATGAATTTTATAAATCAAATTATATTAACTCGCCCTACCCTTCTAAATCAATTTCCAAAGGAAGGGTTATCTTTCGAATCATTTTAAGTTGGTACCGATACGTGTGTAGGAAAATCTATAGCAGCAATGCATAGTTGCAAGGCCACGTATCGCCAAAGGGGGCGATAAATTGAGTTACGCGGCTACCTTAATATAAAATGTGTACAGTAAGAGTGAAGGTTATTTCAAGCATAAGTGTACATACCCATGTAAGTTACCACTCTATAATACAGTATGTTTCAAAAAGGGTGTTTGGACCGAAGCACAGTAGGGTCTTAGGGCAATAAACCGGAAATGAACTGGAGAGTTTAAATTTTGAAGAGATATTCTCTTCTGAAGTGTCTATACTCCGCTATAGTATAACCTCTATGGTACCTTGATATTTTCGGATGAAAATTAAAGGGATTCTTCGCCCTACGCGTTAATTTTCCCGCACGAAGCACTGGGATGTAACCCTATTGGATGTCTTGTACCACCTGATGGATATGGGTACGTCCCAGTGCTGCGCGTGAAAGCCTGACGGGTAGTGTCCATTACGCGTAATTACGGAAACATAATTCCTCGTATGTTCTTTAATATTGTAGATAGAAACATGGTTTCAATTGATATTTTCATTATTTTATACGCTCTTTTCAATAAAATGTAAATTCGAGCTTTCAATAAATTATAAATTTGGTTCTTGGAAAAAAACTGACATTAAATATAAACAATTCACGTGGTAATTTTAATTAATTTTTGGCCGGAAAATTATCTCACTGTCTTCTCAAGTGGTCTAACCTAGTGGCCGTCCTTGTAAAATCATACTTTCACCAAGAAGCGACATCTAGTTTACTAGGGAGAAGGTCTAAGATGCCTAAGTATTCGCGCGCCATAGTCCAGCCCCCCTTTCAAAATACAAGGGGGGACGTAAAAGGAGACCGGGCTATTTCACCTCTCCTCAGTCGGAAAATACGTAATTTTTGTCATTCGCGTCGGGCTGACGTGACTTTTCAAGAATCAATGAGATACTGGTTGTAATTTAGAGACGGGGATTAACTCCGGACCTACTTTTGGACTCGAGACAAAGCTAGAAAAGTGGCGAATTTATAACTTCTCCCTAGTCAACTAGATATCACTTCTTGTTTTCACCAAGCATTTAAAATATCGCATAGCACAAAGCCAAATAATAAATATACTGTAGAAATTGTACAAAATACAATTCTATGAAATCGGCGAAAAATTTAAAATAATAAAATGTAAGTTATGATGATTGATGAGCAGAACCTGTTTAATAATTTCGAAAACTTTGGGAAACAGAAGCATAACCTACTACATTGAAGTCTTACAGGAAGAATATTTTGTCACCTTATGGTTGAAGGGATCTTGTCACATTTGGAGTACTCTAGCTGTCGCCCACCTCCTGAATTGATTTTCGTTATCATTTCCCTGCAGGCATCTTGCTTCGAGAGAGGCAAGGTGTCGGTTACGTCAGATTAGACTTCACTCAATCATCGGGCCCTGCGCAAAGGTCTCACAGTTAAGGGCCGAGCCTTATTGAAACAGGGTACTGGTCTAAATATTGAAAAGATTGGCGGTGATAATAAATTGTTGTGGAGATGAAACTAAAAAGTTCCAAAGGAATTTTAAACTGAGGATAAAAAAGTCGCAATTAAGAATTGTTAACTTCCACAATGGAAAAGACTGGGGATGGGGGTAGAACATGTTTAGAACCAGGAATACATAGATTTCTTTAACGTGGAATCTTCAACAGGCCACTTTCTGGGCTTTTCTGCTTGAATTAAAGAGAAGGTGTAAAAACCATCACCCCTGACGTCCTGCATAATGTATTTGAACTTAGAAATCACGTGGTTTTGACGTGGTTATCAACTTGTGCCGAGATTTCCGCGAATATAGAAAAGGTTATTTTTGCGTGTTTTGAAGCGTAAACCTAGGATAGACGGTTCTCCTCAATGAGATAGATAGAGTTACAATTCAAATCGGCTTACCGCGAAACACATTTCTTTTATCAAGAACGTTTATAAAAACATGACAGCGCCATCTATGAGCCTCTAGCGGAACTAATTACAACTTTTACTTGTTTATTTGCAATCAGAAACATCGTTATGATTTTTATTTCATCTATTTATTAGATTAAAAAGGACTAAAGATTTTATTATTTAACTCGCGTATTTTATTTATCACGTTTAAAAACTATCTTGACAGCTTGTTACACATATTATAGTAGCAGACGGCAATAAAAAAGTTCTTCAAGTGATTAATTGGTGGCGCCACCCGTATTTGATAAAGATTCATGCTCGACAAAAGGTGTATCGCGAAACGTCGATCCCGAGATCTCACCTTGTGACTCTAGGTTTCATATATATATTCTATCTCATTGGTTCTCCTATATGTATGAATAGCCAATGAAAAGCGAGGAAGGAGGAGCAGACGGTTTAACAAAGATTTAAACCCTTCCCCTTACCTTCGATCAGATATTACTGGTCTATATGGCTTCTGAAAGATTCCAAGTATAGATAAAATCCATGTTTTCCTGTTGGAATATCACGTGGTCAGTGGCGTCAGTGCTCACTACGAACTGACTTCTCGTGAAAATCTGACTAGGCCAGTGTGTACACTAACACTCTTGCCTGGCCAATTTTGAAACAACTATTTGTGTTGAGGAGAGGGCGCACACAGTAACCCACGTCACAAGTACAAACCAAGGTAGCGCCCCTTTTCTATAGGGGCCCCCTTTCTCTCAAAAATACGTCACCTTTTCTACTCATGACTGCTTTACACATTAATTGCTAGTTTTGTCAGGTCATTGCGACAAGTTGACCATGAAATTCTATTCCCAATGGCGCCTGCCATAGCAGAAACTATGGTATATAGTTCAATCAATGTCACACTACAGAGTATGAAAGCACTTAGAACCGTTCAATTTGACTAAAAATAATAATTGCAAGATTTAACCCCTTCGACGCCCCAAACAAGTTATCTTTGATTTACATGAACGAATAAACCCATGGGGTGAATAGCCAATGAAACGCGATGAAGGAGGAGCAGTCGGTTTAACAAAGTTTAAAGCCTTTCCCCTTACCTTCAATCAGATATAAGTATGGGGTCTATGACTTCCCAAGTTGAAGAAATATATGCATTCCTGTTACAACTTTACTTACTTCGGTACATTTCATCTTATGTTGAAATATTTGGTTTCAAGCCAAAGCAAAATAATTGGTTCTATAAAATAACTGCATGAGGTCTTGCGCGTCTTGATGAAATCCTAAAAATTCATGAGCAATTTTGAGCTAAATCATCGTATAATTACATGACGTTTTCTGGATTTTGGAAACACCGGATGCGTCACGTGGTCCGCTAGTATAGTGGTCGCGTCGTGCAAAGTCTTCTAATTGAACTATTAGTTTCATTAAACTATTACTGATTATTTAAATCGTTAATATTTGCTTAAATTTTGCACAGAAAGGAAGAAGTATTGTCAATATTATTGCTTATACTCAGCGGAAAGGTGAAGAGGAACACGTGAAAGAATGGATCATTTTACATTCAAAAGTTGGCACACAACATGCAACTTTACATAATTTTGATGGAATAATTTCCTTGCCAAGAATGTAGATGGTTTTGTAAGCTCCTGTGCGAAAAATAAAGAATTTACATAACTTCCCCGGGAAAAATTTTATATATTTCAGGAAGGTTTTTATTTGTTTGTTTTTTGAATGTTTGTTCTATCCGCATAATCAGAATTCGTTAATTTTCGAATTTGACCTAATTGCATAGTTAATATCAGCAATACTAGGGAAAGATTTAGAAGTAGTTCGGTTGTGTTCCTCAAGAACCCTTATAGCTAATGAAGCAAACGGCGGATGTGGTATAGTTCAAACATATGCCACTAGATGCTCCCATAGTCGAAGGGTGGAGTTGACAGGCCCACTAAGCTTGGCGAAAGCTAATTTAACTCTGCCGTCGTGGACGAATTCTGAACGGTCCCTGTCTTTTGTAATGAAAAATTGTGTTGTAGAAGATTAGTCAGCAATAGAGCTTGGCGTTACCTATCCATTATTGGATATGATACGATTTAACATGGAAGTTCTGTGGATAATTTACGGATAAAGATAAAATGACGTGTATAATGGATAGATAACGCCGGGCTCTAGCCAGCAAACAACTCAGGGGCTGGGCCGCTTTCATGGGTTATTTCCCCCGTGCCAAGAAGCACCGTTAGAAGCAGTGCGAATCGGCTAGCCTCATGCGCTTATAGTGAACTCGGGCTCATCTGGTGTTGGCTCTTGGAGCGAGGGTGACAACCTAAGTGGGCAACCTACCTTCTGTGTGTTGGTTACTCTGTGTGTAATTAATGGAATGGTCTATATAAGAACATCACTGAAAGGAAAAAGGTACCGAAAAGGAGCTTTCGAATGGTAACAGGGTCTTTGCGTGTTAAACCATGTACTGGCGTTATAAAAACCAAGCTATCAGGACCTTGAATAAATGGTTCAACGCTTGGTTAATCCGTGTATGAAAACCATGCCAAGATTGCACCGTCTACTGGCTCAGAACCAACACGCGCGTAACGGCGTATGTACGGTATGTTAGACTGCTTTTCTTATTCAAAGTCGTACTCTCTATTATAGATTCGGCTATGAGAACAAACTATACAAAAGAAGGAAAGTGGAACAAAGCAGGCTTGCTTATCCTCCAACAGTCAATATTTTTAAACATCTACAGGGAAAATAGTTCAGGGCCAAACAATCACATGCAAACATTATTGTAGCCTTTAGACGCAAACGGAAAACGAGCCAGTTAGTCCAATATTTTAACTCCTAGTTCATTTATGAAAATAGAAGCAATACATCTTCGAAGGTTTCATTTCAATAGTCACTCAACGCCTTTGACCTAACTCGTTATTAGCTAATTAACCTTTATCTCCAAAATCAACGCGGAAAGACCCTGAATATTGAAAGGCATCAGGGTCCTTTCTTACTTAGATAAAGCTGAAAACAGACACTGAAATCCGCGGGAAGCGCATGAAGCCTTACAGGCGCGAGGCGAAGATATTGGGGTATAAGCCTGAGAAGAGAAAGAAAAGCGGAAAAAAAAAATACTTCCAAGATGACTAAACAGCTGAGAGCACGTGCCGTTTTCCGAAATGTTCCCGATTTAGAACTAAGACTAGCCTAAGAGATAGATACCTGTAGCTTAAAGCCCTCCAATGTCTCGCTACCACCGAGCACCACACCACTACTTCGCCTCTCCGCTTCCATCGCGTCATATAGAACTGTTCCTCTCTGGTTTTCCTGGTGTCTTTAAACTCGGGGAGGGTCGTTGTAAGGAGTTTTCTTCTTTGAAACTTTTATTATTCCAGAGGAAAACATTTCTAAGAAGGGGTCTTTCCAAATCCTTGTTGGCGATTTTCCGCAGAGCAAGATCTGTTATGTTTTCGCTGCCTCTATCTTTTTAAAGGATTTTCTGCATTGCGGGATTTCACGACGGGCTTAAGAAAAATACTGTTACTCGAAACACTGGAACCCTGTGTGCAAAGCATCATCACCGCGAACGAATTGCTCGTCTATTTTAATTCGCAGTGTTCGAAAGACTCAAGACAGACTCAAAACTCTTCAGATTGTGCGGAGTACCTATACAAGGAAAATGAGGATTTTAAGCTAATTTGAAGGTAAGCTAAAATGTTGTTAAGCTTAAGGGGTTACTGAATTCCTTGGAACAAACTATGCATTTAAATTTCTGTACCAAAGTGCGGTTGTATTTGTTTATTGCGCTACTAACGTAACAGGTAGAATATTTTCTTTATCTATTGAAGTATAATTCCTGACTGAGCCAAATCGTTTTAGTTAAAAGGCTGATAATTTGAAGGAACGTTAGTAGGAAAAAAGAAAGTAAGAAATATTTTTCGCATCTTGAAACATGGTGACCTTCTTTATGGGAAAAGGTCCACGAGTTTCAACTATTATTTAATACGCTGTTTACAAAAATCCCATAGACGGGCTTTGTAGCTTTTAGGGTTATATATGTCACCATCTTTTGAAATGGCGGCCAGAAAAGTAATAAAAATGTCCCGAAAAAGCAACGACGAGTACCTTTGATGCTTGCAGATCATAAAAAAAATTATTTTGATAAGCCTAAACAAAACTATGTCTAATGAATGTAATTTTGACCTTAATTGATCCTAAATATATGACCATCAAAGATACACGAGGAAAAAAATTAACGTTAAATTAAGATCAACTAATTTTAAAACATTTGACGTGGCGCAGACTAAATACATCTCCCTCTATATGGAGGATGAAGTACATTTTTAGATGCAGGAATTGCTTTTTGCACAAGTTATAACCGTTGGAAATGATACTTGAAAATAACTTAGAGTAATGAGGGTATAACTTAGCAACAGCAGTTTCACCATATTATCTGTTAAAGCTGATGGAAGACATAAAATGGATTTTCGTTTAATTCACTGTTTCCATATCGTCAGATAAATAACTGGGTATCAGCGCATAATCTGCGTTGGTTATTACATAATCACACGCATATAAAAACTATTTTTAAAATACCCGTAAATCCTTTCATGCCTTCTGAAGAGTAGACCCATGCATGAAAATAAGACTGGAACACGACGAAGAAGGTTTGGAAGTTCCCAACCTTGCAAAAAATACATATACTTGTCCGTTTGAAGTGCAAGGGCTCCAACGCGTAAAGTATCACTTAACAGATTAATACAAGTAGTTATATCTTCAAAAATTAAAACAGCAACCCAATTTAGTGTGCTGCATATTATACGTGCCCTAAACTAAAATCCTTGGTAGCAGCAGTTTTAACAAGAATTAATTTCCAAAGCATAAATAGTGGTACCGTATTGGTATCAGCGACAATTGCTTTGCATTGTTTAAATATTTGAATAACTATCACTAAACATTATATACGTAATGGCATTTTCTCAGAAAATACTCCTTAAATTTGATTATTTTATAATATTTAAGATAATTAAACTAAATTCCAAAAGTTAATGTTATACAAATAAAACACGTCAGTACAGCCTGTCAAAAGTAATTCGGACAGTTTTGGCAAGTCGAGCTTAGTTCCACCCCATCGCCATTATGGTATGTTTTTTAACAGAATGAAAACTATTTAAGCCTCTCAGCCTGGTATATTTTTTTAACACTATAGGGAAGCCAGCGTGACGCTGCATGACGTAGTATTGCCAAGTCTTTATTAAGGCAAATGTATAGCATTCCGTTTGGATTAGTTTAACGGCATCCTTTATGCAGTTATGATCGTAACAATTTGCACTTGGGCCTAGTTGAAGGTTCGCCGATCAAATGAACGGTATTGACCATTTTGACGGTAAAAGAGGGTGTAGACATCTCTCGATATCGAAAAATTAGTTTTATACATAGTCGTCGCTGGTAGCTCTTACGATACGCAAAGACTACAGCGCAGGCCCCATAAAGCGTGAGGGAAGGCAGAGTTTTACCCCTCTCAGTTCCATCGAAATCGTCTATTTTGGAAATTGAATAATTGTCAATACTACCATGCTCACGTTTCTCCACCTTCTCATCGTCAAGCCAAGAAAATGCTCAAGCCATTTGTCGACTAGGCCTACTAATATGATTAACGATTTGTCGAAAATACCTCTATACTGGCTGTGACCGTCAGAATTTTTCATAGCCTAATGGTAGGTTATTAAGACTTATCAGACAAAATTTGAAACCGTGTTGTGGTTTCTTAGAAAAACTACCAAACCATCTCTTAACTCACCCCATTTTGGCTCGACACCAGAATCGGTCTCTCGAGTCTTAGGTTTATTTTTTATGTTTTTCCAAGAGATAAATTTCACTTTTCTTCTCAATTTCGTCAGAATTTGATGCACGGGAAGAGACATATCACTCGTCTCCATTTTATTATTACTATTTCTCAAGAACGAGACTTGTCGGAACGAACCGTGTTCTCGTTGCCAATTAAATATATTCCTTGACAATTTGGATGATTATGCTGTAAATTAAATATATTTACATCTTACTTTCATGGGGTTTTCCATATGAGAGAAATAGCACAGTTGAAGGTATTAGTTGTATAACGCTACTTTAATTTAACGTAAGCTTAATGAGACGTTTCGTTTAGCGAATGAAAAAATACATAAAATTTAAGAAGAGATTCCGCCGTTTATAAAAATAAAAACTGGAAAAATTAAGATACAGAAGTACAATTTTAACTCTATAATATTTACACACCTGTTTCTTTTAAAGAAAAGATAAATTAAGGTTATTAAATAGACCACTTAATGTCAACAAGTTAAAATTGGAAGGCGTCTAGACTAAAATTCAGATTTTAAATTACGTATTATGTGTCAATTCTTTATGTGCTCGATTTCTTAAACGTCAGCACTAGTAATATGTTAAATAATTAGAATTAGTTTTATCATCTACTAATACACGCATGTTTACGCACAACCATTAATTAGGTAGGCTCTCAGTATGGCCAAATTGGTCCGCTTTATACACGGGCCATAACTATTACCATGCCTGACGCCTTAAAGGGGCTGTAAAGAAGGCAGCGGCGGGTGGGTAAAAATTATTTGAAAAACGTCAGAGGCACGTGACCGAGGAGAGGCGTGGTTCAAAGAAGCTAAGTTCGTTTTATTTCGAAAACTACCACTTCAAGGTATTGGCGCTGCTATCTCACGAAAAACAAGGACTAGATGTCCAGTTCCACTCCATGTGGAGTCTTTGTATCTTGGCATCACGTGATGTCTGTGACGTATTTCAAATAATTTTTACCCACCTGCCGATGCCTTTTTTGCAGTCCCTTTAAAGTTGATGCGGAGGACTCTCATTTGAGGTTCCCCATCCTGTGCACATATGTCACTTGCAGCATAGCAAGATGCAGAGAAATTGCGACGTCGAATATCGTTGATAACTTGAAGGTCTTTTTATGTAATGTAAAACATGTTCAATATACAAAGCCACACAATTAAGTTTGCTTCTTTTTCAAACAAGAACTCTTTGTCTTGCTATGCGCGAGGAGTGACTTAAATGTGGTGGTATTTCCTAGTATATCAAGGACTCTCGCAAGTTCAAAGCTATCTTTGAAGGTAGTAAATGAGATGCATTCTTCTACGCTCACTGTGCTCAGGTTGACTGATCGCTAGCTCTTCCTGTTTAGAAATGAAAGACATAACCACTAATAGAAAGGCCCGCTATAAATATGAACGAAATAAACTTTGAACGTTGTGATCTAACCAGCAATGTTATACGACAAAGAAATTTCTCTCAATACCCTATTGAATAAACCCTGAAGGCTGATGCTAATGAATTTTCAATAGAAACACAAATTGTTTCACATGTCTGATGTGACAAAAGACTCTTTGCAAAAGTCCAGCCACTGCCCCAATTCTTCTAATAAAGCAATTGCGGATTCTTTAAAAATGGTAAAAACAGATTACGAGCCTCCATAGGTGCCTAAATAAGGATTCACGTTGTCATTCGTTTGCTCAACCAATGTCAGGGCTACGTACGGAGCGCAATATACCGATAGAGAACGTCACCCTCCAATAAAGACGCTCGGGGATCTTATGGTGAGGCTATGAAAATGCAAAATTTACATTTTCAACGCTCAGTAGTTTCTGTTCCGCGTTGCCATAAAAATTAGCATCTTTAAAAAGAAAGGCGTGGTGTTTCCGTTTTTCCTTCAAAACCCATATTAGCCATTCTACATTAGTTGCTAATAAATAAAAGGAACTTAAGCGATGCGAAGAAAGTTTTAAAACTTTTCTCCATCGTACCCTTATAGCTAGAGACCTACAACAGTACGTGTTTGGGCTGACTTAACTGTTTCAAGACTGACTCTTTCGCTATTATCTATTTTTAGTTTCTGACGCTCGGGCCGGAACATTTTCGATGGTCCTGGGAATCTCTTAAAGAAAAGGTGTACCGTGAAATAGACGATCCGCAACTACGAAAGACACCGCGGAAAGCATGGAAAAGATTAAAACTCAAGACGTCGACAGCGAGATAACCCTGCCCCGTTGCTTACACTCCTGGCAAAGTTCAACGGCCTTGTAGCATAATTTAATTTGAGGAATTTTTACTCCCTATACCCTTGGAAAGATAATTGCTACCCATAAATACATTTATTAATACATATTTTGGGCAACGTTGCATCAGCATCTTTTAATTAAATTTGCGATTACGTAACATTTTTTACTCGAAAAAATATATTTATCTTTGGAATAAAGTGCTTAGAAGTTTCACTGTAGATAATAATTACAGATTATTTGTAAAATTAATAACCAAAAAGTGAAACTTTAAGTTCAAGATTTAAAATTCAGTTCTAAGTTAAATGCACTTTTAAATGACAATTTTAAAATTAATATTCCTTGATAAATACTACTTTTCTAAGAATTATTTTGAACATTAGACGGTTCATTCAAGAGCTTTAGAAATTCCCAAAGGTGCACCACAAGTGCTTTTGAACTAGCCTCATTTTCGGTTTAAAGTGCAACTCTACCAAAGTGAGTGCAAGTGAATCACGAAGATTTTCATCTCTTAAAGTGGTGTAACATTGAACTAAGACCATGTCTCTCGATCCGGATCGACTATCTTCCAGCGAAGCCATCCAAATAACAAACGCGAAAAAGGCTGTAGATATCCCTTATCCTATATCGTTATTCAATCAGCACCGGTGCTCGTTGCAAACGCACGAGCTACCTCATCATTGCTACAAACGCGAAGAAAAACGGGACATGCGTAAAAACCGTAACCGTTACAGAACTCAACCAATCACGTTCGACGAAATCAAAGAGGTAGATGAAGAAACGGTGGAAATGGGTTCGGGTCAAACTGACACTCAGGTCGGTTCGCTGACCAACGTTCTGAGGCAGTCCGATCTCAGAATGAACTTTCTTGAATTTTCGAAAAATCTTGAGGGTGCTGTTGCACGTAAAATTTCCACCACATCGAGACAATACAGTGACCCGTACAGCGTCGATACAAATCAACCCAAAATAGTGGTAGTGACGTCGAGAAATAATCAAAAGTCTTAACTTATTATTTATTCAATTTATTAAAATAGTTTCAATTGGCATTGTTGTAAATATATATTGTTATAGTATTCTACTGTATATTCGTGCACAAGTGCACTTGATAATCAATACTTTCTTTCCTTTTGAGGTTCGACAATGCGTATTCACGCTACTAAGCTTTCCCTATTTTATCAAGTGCGCTTGTACAAAGTGACTCACACTGCAATTCAATGTTCCGCAAACCTTAGATGAGAGAAATGAGATGTGGTAGAAATCTCCATACCTGTAACTAGCCTCTGTACTACCATCTACTGAACGGCAACGAACACTTCCCAGAATCCTCAGCTTTGTACGGTACGATTTTGTCGACAATGCCCAACGTGTCTTAAAAATAGAAGCAAATTCATGAGAACTAACTTCTATTTTTAAAGTGACGCTACGCGGCAGCACTTAACAATTCCCCAACAAAGGTATAGACGTGCGCTAGGTACTCATTGCCGCACATGGCCCACGAGCAATTCTACTCCATCTCACTTATCTCTTCCAAGCCCAAAAGCTGTGTCGTGACTTTTGAAGACTATGTTGCGAGATTTTCAGATCAACTGTTTAAATTTTGGGTCAAAAATTCCTAAATAGGATTCATAAACAAAATTAACATAATAAATTATCGCAAATGTGTATGCTACAAATTCGATTTAAGTCATTATTGGCCCACAAACAAATGGTTATTCTCACTGTATCTAGAAGTCTAGTGACCCTGATTAAGAATCATTTTAGTCTATATAGCGAAATATAGAAAGTGATCAAAATACTCCTCTATAAAATACAAAAACTAAATTCACATGGAGAGATGAGTCTTATATTTATAATTGAGCAAATGATACAGGGTTCGAACTAAAAAAACCCAGCCCAAAAAAGCCGCGGGTTTTATTGGGGTTTATCCACCATAAAAACACACTTAATAAAACCTAACACTAAGATCTTCATGTACGATGAATTTGAATGATAGAATAATTTCATTTTAAAGATATGGTTTGTTTCAACTTCAGAAGTACCACTTAATATTATTTATGAAATATTTTAAGACTTTTTTATGAAGCAGTTACTTTTAAATAACAATTTCTACCATGCACGCAGCTGCTAAAGGTAAAAATCCCAATAAAACCCAGTGGGCTGGGCTTATTTTTTTTTTTAAAAAAAACCGGTTTTTTAACCCTGAAATGATTCTTTATAGCTTCGAAAACTTTGGGGAATATTGCACTACATGCATGATCATGGAATTATACATGATTCTTTTGAGGTTACGTACGGTACGAAAGTTTTTCTCAAATAGGTCAATAACAGTTATTTAAATATTATCAAAAGTACAGTATATAAACATAAGTAAGCGATATTAATTAATGTGCAAAATCATTTTCACCACCTTATACTCTACCTTCTACAGTCAAAACTTTAAAAAATTTTAATATTTAGCGCTGTAACATGAAAAGGATTGCCACGAAATTTTCAGATGCAAATTTCCTAACTTTACTCTGCGATCTTCCCTGACCATTTTAGGCTCAATTATAATTGTTATACAAGGAGTGCTATCAGTAAAAGATTTTGTTTAAAACGCAGTAACGTAAAACATTGCGGATATCTCTCTTCGTTCGCTCCACGATTTCGGCATCTGGTCAAACGTGACGTGATCTCGCTAAAACGGCGTTTCAAACATCACCCAGTTGGATGGTTGAACCGCAGATATTTTAGCAACTTTAATCAAATTCCCTGACCTTTTAGGTCCATTGTAAAATTATCTGACTTTTCCTGACTTGTAGCAACCCTGATAAAAATACTATTTCTTCCTACACAGCTCCATTAGCGTACATATGTTTTATTGTACTACACGTAATCCTTTTCTTCTAATAATAAGACAATTTTAAAACGTTCTTGGAAACATTTCAAATATGCAATTAAGGGGTAATTGCAAGTACGCAGTCTGTCTGCAACCCAAAAAATATAAAATGGTGCACAACCTTCCCTTCCAACGGATCGTTTAGTTTCTACGTGTATTTTGCTTTAAGATGTTAAAAATTCATATTTTTCGAAGAAAGTAAAAAAGAACTTAGTAATGTACGTGATGAGTATCTTCTAGTCTAAGTGTAAATAAAATGTGTTGCGAAAAAAATATTTCGATTCTGCTTTTTAATGTATTTTGACGATTGATTTATTGGTCTGTAGGAATCAAAATATACAGTGTGGAAACAGATAAGTCGAAAACTCTTTATTCTTCCGTTGCGGCGTACGGAATAAGAATTCTTATTCCGTAGGCAACGATTTTTCCGACGGCAGTACTGCAACATTTTATTGAAAATGAGTGTTCGTTAGGTTCATTCTATCCCTAGGTTCCACACTGAATAAATATCGAATAGTACATAACTATTTCTCAGCACGTACAATATTGGCTGCAATTTGCAATTGGGATCGAAGTTAATATTATCACCGCTAGGGGTGTATCAGTTAAAGCTCCATGATCACCCCTAGCATTCTGGCTAATCTTCTGGACACGAATTTTACCTTGCCAAAGGAACCAATCAGATCTAGTGCACTAGTTCCCATTGGTTCCTGCCTTTGGGTAAACTAGCCTTTAGCAAACTTAGCCACTGTGCAGCAGAAAAGCCATCTATAAGGGGCATCAAGAGTTCAATGACGTATATGAAATTATTTCTTTTCACATGAAGTAGATAATAAATTCAAGTAAAAACGCATTATGGTGTAAATTGCGCTATAACCCTGATTAATTACATGACAAGTGCAAAACTTCAGAAGAAATGGGCAGAAGCAAATGTCGGCTCCTGTGGAGTATGGATCGTGCCTCGAGAATTTTGTTAACAAAAAGGCAGTGATTTACGCGATTGGTCGGAGGTACTTAAAATTATCCATCATATCTCAAACTTACTGATTTTAAAATCATTCGGTCTTATAATTATTAGAAGAATCGATAAAAAAATCAACTATATTTTCCTTTTCACCCTCCCTTTAGATTGTATTGTAGTGAAACATGGCAACCATGACAAACGTGAGGCACCGCTATAACATATGGCAGTGACCTTGTTAAGTGCTCTTATAAATTTCACAACGTAATACTCGGGCAATAGAGCTATCTCAGAAGCCTTAGTGTAACGTCACACTTGCTATTTGCCCATAGAACAAAAGCGGTACTAAATATGGCCGCGCACTGCCAAAGCTAAGCCCGTGACGTTTTACTTTGGCATTGACGTCATAACTGAGCTAGCTCTATACATATATTTGAGCGGTCGTCAACCCTAAGTACTGCAGTAGACGATCAGCTTAATTTTTGAGGTAACCGTCTACAAAACCTGAACTTCGCATTTCTGTATGACATACCTTAACTATAGTAACATAGTAACTAAATGTTATCGACATTTCCCTTCATTTAGGAAAGATTTATGGTACTTAGAGAAAACGAATCACAATGCCCACTAAATCAAATGGCAATTCAGTTGATTTGTGCTTTCCGAAAACCAGAAGTCCTAAGTCAAGAGCTTAAAAAATAAAATCTCTACTGTAAACGTTTATGGATGCATTTTATTTAAATAAATAAAAGTTACAATTTATTTTTTAAAATAAGCTATCCATCTTCCTCAAACCACTTTCCTTTGGTTTGCCGTCTGCCTTCAACCATGGTTTTTCTGTATTTAGAAACTAGATTTTGAAAAGCTTTTTCATCTTGAAGCTCCAGCTTTTCATTTTTTGATGTATTTTTATTTCTATTTCTCTTTGACTTCTTTTTCGGTTCGGCAGAATTCTAAAAAAAATATTGCGAAATACAGCAAGTTAAGATAAAAAATTATTATATCGTTTCACGCAAGCGCGCTTCACAGTAAAGGGAGGTTGAACAAGACTATGATATAAAATACAGTGTGATAGATAACCCACCCACACCCGTCTTATCTAACCAAACCAAACCTAACTAGTTTACCTCATATAGAACTATGGGGAATCAGATTTATGGGTGTATTGCTTATTATCAGCTACTTCCCTAATCAGTAAATTTTTCATTATAAATTTACAAAGCTTAGCACGCTGTGCAGCAGAAAAACGAATTCTTCAAGGGGCAATAATAGAGCAGCAATTTGCTTTAAAGATCAATCCTGAATTTGACATATCAGTTCCCATGAGAAAAACGCTATTATTAAGGTCGAGCTAAAGCCAACTTGGGAAGGGGGGAGGGGTTTTTGATATGCCTTTAGTTTCTGCTCATTTCCAAGCAAGTGTTTCAAATAAAAAATTTCAAGACTTTACAAACCGAAAGACAACATTTCAAAGATTACAACAAAATTGTGAAAAACTTTTATTTTTGAAATTACATTAAGTTAAATGACATTAAATTTAAAGTTACTAATTCCAATATATCTTGTCTTTCCGTCGTTTAAATTGCATAAAATTTTGCATACACGCGCATTTACACCTACGCTAGTGGTTAATCGAGACAGTTTTGGAAAATGTCAATTATTTAACTAATTAAGTCACTAATTAAATTAATTTATTCGCTTAATTAGTTACATAATTGACATTTTCCAAAACTGTCTCGATTAACCATGCACTAGCGTAGGTGTAAATGCGCGTGTATGCAAAATTCTATGCAATTTAAACGACGGAAAGACAAGATATATTGGAATTAGTAACTTTAAATTTAATGTCATTTAACTTAATGTAATTTCAAAAATAAAAGTTTTTCACAATTTTGTTGTAATCTTTGAAATGTTGTCTTTCGGTTTGTAAAGTCTTTATTTATTTATTTCGAACTGAGGGATCGGGTCGCTAAGCCAAGTCGGCTTGTGTGCAACCCCCCAAAAGCATAAGGTACATCATATAAACAAACAAAAATTAGAATAAAAAATTAAAATTCAGGAACTCTTCCGAATCCAGTCCGTAACACTGCGACGGAAATGGACAGAACATTCTAATAATAATAAGTCTTCTGGCAGAGAGTTCCAATCGTTGATTACCCTTGACGTAAAATGACTAGCCTTAGAAAATGACTTAGCCACAGGTTTAACAAGTTTAGCTGGATGTCCTCTTGTGCGGAAATTTGTAGAAGGGACGAATAGGCCAGACATGTCAGCATGAACATTGCCTCTGTAAATGTCGAAGACGTAAACCAGGTCATTGACACGTTGTCTAAGAGACGGGGAAAGTAGTCGGAGGTGCTCATTACGCGTAGCAAAAGACTGGTGGCTCAATCCCTTCGTGACCTTTGTGAACCTGTTGTGAGCCTTTAAAAGTTGTGTCTGCTGCGTTATTCGAGGAGGACGCCAGATGACAGAGGCGAAGTCAATAAGTGGTAAAACCAGGGAATTGTAGATTGTACGCATTAGATTTGGTGAATGATGGCAAAAATTACGTCGCGTTAGCCCAGTAATACTATTAATACGATTGGAGATGCGTTGAGTATGGGTGGTAAAAGTAAATGTCTCGTCCATAAAAACACCTAGGTCCCGCACTGAGGGCGCTCGAGATAGAGTGATACCATTGATTTTGTAAGGAAACCTAGAGTTTTTTGTTCCCAAATGGAGCACTGTGCATTTTTCCGCATTAAATTGCATCCCGTAGGAGGACGCCCAAGCGATGACGTTGTCTAGATCTTGCTGTAAAAGAATGCTGTCATCCTCGGTCGTGATGTCCTTATATAGTTTCGCATCATCCGCGAACAGAAGAATTTTAGAGTTGCTGACAGTGGTAGTTAGTGAGTTTATAAAAATTGAAAAGAGTAGTGGTCCGAGAACTGAGCCTTGAGGTACTCCACTTTGTAGCTCGCGGTAGGAGGAAGCTAAACCCTTGTAGACCACCCGCTGACGCCTATCCGAGACAAAGTCTATTGTCCAGGCAAGGGCATTCCCGGTGATACCAGCACCCATCAAAGAGGAGCGAATGGCGGAAATTGGAATGGTGTCAAATGCTTTAGTGAGATCGAGGTATATAACGTCAACTGAAGCTCCATTTTCAAGCCATTGTACCCAGTCAGTAGTAGCAGTTAGTAGATTGGTCGCGCATGATTTTTTCCGCAAAAAGCCATGTTGAGATGAATGAAAGAACCTAGTAGCTTCCAGAAAGTCGTCAATTTGAATTTTCGCGATCCGTTCGCAAGTTTTACCGACTTGACTTGTTAGGCTGATTGGGCGAAAGTTCTCCTTCTCAAGACGGCTCCCTTTCTTATGAATTGGAGTGACATCCGCATTTTTCCAGTCCTTCGGAACAGCACCCGTAGAGAAAGAACAGTTGAATAATTTGGCTAATGGAGCACAAAGGAAAGCAGCCGTAGAACGTAAAAGATACGGGTGTATTTCATCGGCGCCGGGAGATTTAGAGACATCGATAGTAGAAAGCTGATGGAACACATCCTGCTCAGTACAGACGAAAGAGTTCAAAGTACAGCAATCGAGTGGCTCGCCTGGTATGGAGGTCACAGCAGAAACATCCACGACGTTAGATGAAACCCCCGCGAAATAAGCGTTTAACAATTCCGTGATTTCCTCCGGGTTGGATGTTAATGAGCCATCAGAACACCGTAATTGCGAGATGGAGAATTTGCACGAACGTTTATTGTTAATGTAACTGTAGAAAGCTTTAGGGTTGGTTTTTATCATCGAAGTTAATCGCGCATCCTTTTTTCGCTGGGCTTTCCTGGCAGCATTTGTGTAACCATTTCGAGCCTTTTTGTAACAGTCATACGCTTGTACAACTAGAGTATTGGCAGCGTTCCGCTTCTTTAGTCTTGAATAGCGTGCCCAAGTTTGTTTCTTATAGTCATAGGATTTTGTCGAACGTACGTTAAAAGGTGGCCGAGCCGATGATATTTTGCGGTAAGGAATATAATGCGAGATTCCTCGATGTAGAGTTGAACAAAACTTCGACCAGCATGCATCAAGAGTTTGATTTTTGAAAACATCTAACCAGTCTTGATTTGATAAATAAACGCGAAAACTGTCATAGTCGCCCTTGAAATAGTCACGTGTGAGTCTAGTGATGGGACTGGACGAAAACACCGGAAATGCGCAATTAAATGTCAAAACATCATGGTCGCTGGACGCGATGGGCGACTGGTGAGATAGATTGTAAACAAGCAAGTGATCCGACACTAGTAAGAGATCCAAGATACTGGGTGTGGTACTGGTTGTCCCCGCGCGGGTAGGTTCAACGACTAGTTGATGAAGATTTAGATCCTGAACCCGTTCTAAAAACGCTTTCGTTGCCAAAGTTGCTCCACAGAGCGAAGTAAAGTTCGACCACTCAATTTTTGGATAATTGAAATCGCCCAAAATCAAAAGTTTGCATTTCTTCATCAAACTGTAGTCGTTGGCAATGGTTAGGACAAGGCGGACTTGCTCATGGTTATCAAAGGTAGGTGAGCGATATAAAACCAATAATAATAGACTGTCCTTGTCATTAGTGCAAAGCACTGTTAAAAAGTCAAGACCAAGTGTTGAAGACCATAAATCATCCTGATTCGATGGAACAATAGAAATGGCTTCGGTAAGATAGTCTTTGTGTATAAAGAGAGCTACACCGCCACCATTGGCTGCGGCAACACGATCCCGTCGAAACAAGTTAAATTTGGGAATATATCTCTCACTATCCAAAATGTCCGGCTTCATCCACGTTTCAGTTATAGCTACTATTTTCGCGTTATGTAAGCAAATCAGAGAGGATAATTCTGCGAACGCATATTGTCCGCGTAGACTTCGTATATTCGTATATAGTATGACAGAAGATGCCCGGAGACTGTTTGTGGTATTCGTAGAGTTAATTTTTATCGGAAGCAAGGCTTGAGAGTGCTTGATAGATGTAGAAGTGACTGGCCTAGAAAACTCAGTTGACTGTAAAGGAACAGGTATTGGAGTTTCAAGAGCGTCTAGTTTTTTTGTTGAAAATGTGGTACGTGGCCGAACGGAGTAAGAAACGAACGGATTGGATGAACTTGCGATGGAACGTAGAGCGGCGCCGGGATACTAGTTGGTAAAGAGCAAGCTTGATGAGCAACGCATTGAGAAGATCGCATTGGCTGAACAGGTGTTATGGTAGGTGAATTTATGTCATACGACGAAGGATGACTAGAGTCAGGAACAAGGCCGGTACGGCGTGGAGCTGATGGCGGAACCTGAACAATTTGGCCTTTCCGTATACCAATATTAGTCTCTCCCTGGCTTCTGCGTCGACGAAGTTCAGAAACCAGGTCTCTATTACGTTGGCGCTGGGCCTCTGTCCGATCAGGGATTGCGACGAAGTCAGTTTGTTGCTTAATACGCATTTCAGCGACTCCACTACAAAAGTATTGACGATCCCTAACGGTGTTGAAGCGAAAGAGGAGCGGACGTGGTTTCTTAACGGATGGGTCAAAACGACCGAGGCGCCGAAACTCAATCAAACTTATTTCACGCAAGGAGAATCCTAAGTCATGCAAGAGCCCTCTACAGAAACTACCGAGGTTGACATCAGACGAATCCGGTATATTAAATATTAGAGCGTTTTTCTTCCTGTACGAAATTTCATCAGGTTTGCGGGAATCTTTGGGCCCCGGGCGGTCTTGAGACAATGAGGAAAAAAACCGACCATCGTGCTTGGGAGTCGTACGCTTAGAGCTTCGGAAAGCAGCGTCACGGCTTGGTTCAGGGTTTGTGCGTACATCGGAGGAAGGACTCGAGTGACCAGAATTCCCACGAACATCGAAAGCGTGCTGCTCAGAACCTGACTTGGAAGACGTGTCATCAGCTTGTAGGTGGGAGTCATGGTTCATTAACTTATTCATCTTCTCTTGGTTTGTTAAAAGTTCACGGATGGCATTGGAGTTGGACTCGCATTTCGATCCGACCGAATGGAGTTCATGCTTGAGGGAAACAACGAGTGAACGAAACTCGGATACCGTAGTAGTGGTGGCGATGTTTCGGTCACAATGGGTATGCTCTTCTACAAAGCGAGTGTTGGAGTTACATTGACTTCTTAGTACAGAGAAATCTTTCTTGAGAGAGTGAACGTCAGAAGAGATTTCTTGCAGACGCTCAAAGGAATCAGACTGAAATGAGTCAAGTGTCTGTCGCAGATCTTGAAAATTAGACTTCGATGAAAGTTCGTCTTGTGATGGTGGGACGACTGATGAGAGAAGTGCATCAATACGCATAATTTCCTCTGAATTCCGGGTGAATAAAACTCGAAGATTGGGTGCTATTGTCAAGCATGTAGGACACATGAAATTGAAATGTTTAGCTTGAGATACGTCCAGATGTCTCAGTGCCAAAGACAACGAATCAGGTAGGTTCACGCAAATGGTGTGGGTGAAGCTTTCGCAAAGTCCACAAGAGAAAGAAGGTTGACTAGCAGAAACAACATCGTGACAAACGCAGCAGAGGGAGGTCAAGGCAGAAGACTCGCTGACTGACGAGTTGAGAACATCACTGAAATCGGCGTCTACTTTCGGTGCATCAAATACTTGCAAGGTATCGTCAACCACAATCGTTTTAAGGGTAGCTTGAGGGAGACAGGACTCGGCACAAGGAGTTTCAAAAGTCGTTGAGGTCTCATGAGAGAGTAGAAGTTCGGACCGAGTAGCATCGTCAGAAGGAAATCCAGGATTAACCGAGTTTAGAATGCGAGAACGACTTCTTGTCAAAATGTCCAATATCGGCCGAGAACGAACCTCAACGGTGTCATCAAGGTGGGAAGCATCCGGAAGAGATAGAGAGCGTCGTGGTCGAGGCATTTAAATGAGTAATTATACGAATTTACTATAAAAAATTTGCTAAGCCTTGGACTTCAAAAATTCGAAGTTGAAAACTGCTTTAAAATTTAAATAGAGCACGAGCTTAAAAAATACGTGACTATCTCACGCGAGCACGTGAATAGAAGTGACTGGCCTAGAAAACTCAGTTGACTGTGAAGGAACAGGTATTGGAGTTTCAAGAACGTCTAGTTTTTTTGTTGAAAATGTGGTACGTGGCCGAACGGAGGAAGAAACGGACGGATTGGATGAACTTGCGGTGGAACGTAGAGCGGCGCCGGGATACCAGTCGGTGAAATTTTTAAATTTGAAACACTTGCTTGGAAATGAGCAGAAACAAAAGGCATATGAAACCCCCCCCCCCCCTTCCCAAGTTGGCTTTAGCTCGACCTTAAGTTTCTGATGTGCATTAATGACGTCATAAATACGAACACACTCCGATTAAAGTAAAACTTGATTCACTTAGTTAAGAAATTTGTGCCAAAAGTTCTTCTTGAAATAAACTCAATTGCGAGGTAGTGGTATTAAAATTACAAATAGATGAATAAAGCTACTTACGTCACGAGTGTTCTTTACTTGTACAGCAGCTGTTGGACTTTCCATCTTCTTGTTGTTGTTATCTTTCCCACCCTTTTTATTCTTTCTTTTTCTAACCTTAGGGCCAACATGTGTAGGCAAGGTTTTTATATCCTTATTTGATATGAAACCAGTATAGTTTTCTTTTGTCTCTTCTTTTACATTCCCAGAATTATTGGTCGACTGCTTATTATTCTTATTGCGGAACCTTTTCGAAGGTGGTTCATTACTTATTTCACCTTTAGCATTTTCATTTGCTGGCCTCTTTTTCTATAAAAAAGAAATAATTAATTAATTAATTAAAAATATTTAAAAGTATATTGAAGATAAGAGGTATTCACATTGTTCTGCTCTTGTTTTCGTATCTTTGCATTTAAAACCGTTTTGTTTTCAATTGAAAATTCGACGATGGGTCTCTACATTATGAATAAATTAATTTAATAAGATCATGATCAGGATGTTCCAGAAAGTGTGGTAGGACGAAAGTAGATTACAGTGAGTTCCATAGGCGATTTTGAGTTGAAATTGTTCTTTAACATTTTTCCTTAAGGGCAACAGTTTAAAAGTTATGATGATTTTGGTGGTTCACAGATGCCCTCTTAAAGCTAGATTCCCACTCGACCGAAAAAAACCCGGCGGAAATCACGCAGCCGACGGTAAAAATTTTAACTTACGCCGGCGTCCAGCGGTAGACCGTTCACACTACGACTGAATTTTGAGTTTGGCGGTAGATATTTTTGGGTCACGTGACAGATTTGAGTGGTTTCCACAACATTTCTTTCGCACTCTGAATTGGTATCTTTGTCCCCTGGTCGCTTCGATCGTACAAGAAGGGATATTTTCTAGCCTCCTCACTAAATTCTTTCCTATTAACATCTAATCTATTTTTACTTCCATTAGCTTCATTTGTCTTTCTTGGTGGCAAGTTTAAGCTAAGCCTTGGTCAACCACAAAAAATAGCGGCTATAAAATCTATCTCGCGTATGCGTGCGCTCTTGAAATTTATGACGTTGCCAGTGGGATAATTTCATTGGCTGAGACACTGGCGTAACGCCGAACACGACCGAAAAAATAGAACACAACTTACGCCCGGCCGAACGGTAATTCCGTCGGCCTCAGCGTAAAGATTTTTCGGTCGAACCCCTTTCTGTCGGGTTTCCGTCGTGTTTTCCGTCGAGTGGGAATCTAGCTTAAGGGTCTGTAAATATGGCATCAGGGTGGGTAAAAATTATTTGAAATACATCAGAGTCACGTGACTGAGGAAAGGCGCGGTTCGTTTTATTTTGAAAACTAACACTTCAGGGAAATGGCGCTGCAATTTCGCGAAAAAGGACTAGGTGTCCAGTTTCATTCCACTGAAGTATGTGTATCTTGGCATCACGTGGTGTCTATGACGTGTTTCAAAAAAATTTTACCCACCCACCAGTGCCTTCTTTACAGTCCATTTAAATTTAAGTATGAAATTAAAACTAAGGGATCATCCATAAAGCACTCTAATTATAAATTGTAAACAGTGGCCCTTAATGCATAATGTCACAGAACACTTTCGACTCAATATCGCCCATAGAACCGACTGCCTTAATACTTTCTCACAAAGCACTTTACCTTTTTAGCTGTAAAAATATCTGGATTGTTGTTTAGGTGTCTAAGAGCAGCAAGTGCGTGTTCATGCTCAGTAAATGTGACAAAACCAAAACCTTTCGATGGACTCTTTCCTTCAGAATCAACTTGTTTGAGATTTTTCATGACACGAGCCTCGGTTATTTTACACCCTTGTATGTTTGCGGAGTGAAGAAACAACTGTCTTAGCCCTTTATCGTCAATGTTAGGTGGTAGATTGTGTATAACCAATCTTGTCCTAGATACAAAAAAGTGCAAATTTCGCAGCATTCGTTTCTTCTTCACTTCCAGCTAGAAAATAAACGAAATACCAGTTTGTATTTAAATTTTTATAGCGGTTTTATTCCAAGAAATATAAGAGTCCTTTGTATATGAGAAAAAGAAAACCATTCAAGATTATGAAACTGTAGCAACATTTTAAGTTCATCAGGGTTGCCACGGAATTTTAAGAACCAAATTCCCTGACTTTTCCAGGTTTTCCCTGACCTATTCTGCGATTTTCCCGGACTTTTTAGGCCGAAAGCGTAAATGTTTACAGCACGTTTTAAGTGCTTATAATCAGAAGGGGATAATAGAAGAAGGATGACACTCTGTATCCTCTTAATCCTATTGTTATGTAACATCATTCTTCAGAGGCTCACCCTTTTAGTTTTCTTTCCCGCTCATTAAACTACAAATGGGCATCGCACCGTAAGGTGAATTCTATAGTTGTTTGGCACTAAACCCCCAGCAATCATCCCACAAACCTCGTCTTGACGTGGGACAAAAATCCACAAGCGCGACTTGCCAAATATTTAAACGCTAATAGAGTAATGATGAGGGAACTATTTATCGTATATGTGATTCGGTTTAGTAACCTTGCTCTAAATGATCCGATGTTGGGAAGAGTGTCGTTACACTTATCCCGCTTTGTGGTACACTTCTCTCGAAGAGAAGTATTATATACTTCTGTTTTAATTAAATAAACTCTCTACATTACGTTTTCCAATGTATTTGCTGCACCAAAATGAATAAGAAACATTTCAACTACAAATAACAGTATAAGAGATTTTTTTAAAGGCATTTACTTCATAAAAACAATTCTAGACATTTTTAAGAATTGCTCAAGAGTTTTCTGTGTTAAGAGAGGATGAGGAGAAACTACCATTACTCTTTCAATAAAGACAACCCTAGAAATTTTACCCACTAAAATCAAATTCCCTGACTTTGCTGAAATTTTAGAATTCCCTGACCTTTTCGGTCCATTTTTAAACTCCCTGACTTTTCTAGGTTTCCCTGACCCGTGGCAACCCTGTTCATAAGCCTTTTCAAAGTATCTAGTCATAATGCCCTCGCCTTCTTTGGATGACCTAAACTTTTAGAGTCCTGCCCCCTCCCAGATTTTCATAACTTTTCTATCTCACGTTATCTTACATGCACACAAGAAATACAAAGTGGAATATATCACCCCTTCAATCGCGCCACTATCGCCCTGTTAGCATAGAGGTGAGAAATTATGTGGTGGTGCTGTCATCGCGGTATTTGATAAAGTCTATGAGGGAATGGGGTTGTCAATTTTCATTAGGACTGTTCACGAGCCGAGCTGAGGGAGCTTTTTAAAAGCTCGGCTCGGCTCGAGTCAAAAAAAGCGGCGGCTCGGCTCGAATGGGTCTTGGCTCGGCTCTAGCTCGGCTCGGCTCGAAAATGATCGAGCCGAGCCGAGCTGGCTCGATTAACATATACATGTTTAAAAAATATTGCTACTACCAACGTCAACCTTGAGAATGACTATAAATGCCATCCCATGTTTAGAAATGTAGTGGTTCAGTAAAATTCGCTCGGTAAAATATGCTCAAGGTTAGAGACGAGAGATTTTTCCCACGCTTTATTTCATGTAAAATTACAACGGAACGCTATTGGTGGAGAGAATAAAGACTAAAAGGAAAGCACTATATCAGTGACTAAGCTCGACCATAAAAAAGCTCGCTCGTAAATTAATCAAGCTGCAAAAGTGGTGGCTCGGCTCGCTCGTCACGAGCCCGAGCTGGCTCGAGCTCGTGAACAGCCCTAATTTTCATAATTTGACATTGGCACATGTCATGGACTTCTCATACCAGTGTAGGGATAGTAAAAAAGACGAGTAAGGTAATTAAGAAGAATAGTTCAGCAACGAACTCGCTTTGATTCTATCCCATCTCTGAACCAGGAACTCTCCCTACTAATTGTTACAATATCTCTCTATCGTGGTTTTAAAAGTATGGCCAGATCTTGTTTTTCCCTACTAATTTTTTCACAGCTCTAGAGAAACTGACGATTTCTTCCCTTACGAAAATAAATCGGTCTAAACATGGTCTATTCTTGCACTTTAAACACTAAAAGAAGTCTTATTTTGTTCTTGATTAGTCTAAGTTCAAAATAGGGATGATCGAAGGTTTATTTTAGGCTATTATAAGACCTCTATTTAGCTTTAGTTTTAAGATGGTCTAACTTAAGATCCATTTTAGACTTATGATGCGTCTTTTCACGGTCTTAGCCAAGAGCAATTCTCGATTCCCTAAATTACAGACCAACATAGAGGTCCTACTTTTTCCTTTTTCCAAGAGGTTCTTTAGTCCAGTCTAACATTAAGATGCTTAAGACGCCTTAAAGACGCCCATGTTCAGGGTTAAAGATGACATCTAAAATCGGTTGCCCTTGTAGGTCAACTTAGAGGTCTTAATTCTTCCTCTTTCCAAGAAGTTCTTCAGTCCGGTCTAACATTAAGATATTTAAGACGCCTTAAAGACGCCTATGTTCAGGGTTAAAGATGACATCTAAAAACGGTTGCCCTTGTAGACCAACATAGACTCCTTCATTCTTCCTCTTTCCAAGATGTTCTTCAGTCCGGTCTAACATTAAGATGTTTAGACGTTTTAAAGACGCCTAGATTCAGTGTTAAAGATGACATCTAAAATCGGTTGCCCTTATAGACCAACTTAGAGGTCTTCAACTCTTCATTCTTCCTCTTTCCAAGAGGTTCTTCAGTCCGGTCTAACATTAAGATGTTTAGACGCCTATGTTCAGGGTTAAAGATGACATCTAAAAACGGTTGCCCTTGTAGACCAACATAGACTCCTTCATTTTCCTCATTCGAAGAGGTTCTTCAGTCCGGTCTAAGATAAGATGTTTAAGACGTCTTAAAGACGGCTATTTTCATAGTTAAGGATGACATCTAAATTCTGTTGCCCTTGTAGACCACTTTGGGATCTTCATTCTTCCTCTTTCCAAGATGTTCTTCAGTCCGGTCTAACATTAAGATGTTTAGACGTCTTAAAGACGCCTATGTTCAGGGTTAAAGATGACATCTAAAGACGGTTGCCCTTGTAGACCAACTTAGAGGTCTTAAAGTCGCCTATGTTCAGGATTAAAGATGACATCTTAAAACGGTTGCCCTTGTAGACCAACATAGAGGTCGTACTTTTTCCTCTTTCGAAGAGGTTCTTCAGTCCGGTCTAAGATAAGATGTTTAAAGACGTCTTAAAGACGCCTATTTTCATGGTTAAGGATGACATCTAAATTCTGTTGCTCTTGTAGACCAACATAGAGGTCCTACGTTTTTCCTCTTTTGAAGAGTTTCTTCAGTCCGGTCTAAGATAAGATGTTTAAGACGTCTTAAGGACGCCTATTTTCATGGTTAAGGATGACATCTAAATTCTGTTGCTCTTGTAGACCACTTTGAGACTTTCATTCTTCCTCTTTCCAAGAGGTTCTTCAGTCCGGTCTAACATTAAGATATTTAAGACGTCTTAAAGACGCCTATGTTCAGGGTTAAAGAAGACACCTAAAATCTGTTGCCCTTGTAGACCAACTTAGAGGTTTTAATTCTACCTCTTTCCAAGAGGTACGTTTTCCAGTCCGGTCTAATATTAAGATGTTTAAGCAGTGTTATAGACGCTTATGCTCAGGGTTAAGGATAACGTCGTAAGCTGCAAGTCGTTATAGACGCAGAAAATCATGATCTACATTTTCAGACGTCTATGTTTATTCATGATCTTGTCATATTCCAACACGTTAACAATGTCATTTAGAAAAATATCATCCCCAACCCAAACAGAAGTCTGATGCGAATTAATATTATTGACAGAAATTATTTCTGTGCCATCATTTCTAGTGTAAACAACCATTTTTATGGGATGTCGATTTAAGAAGACTAGGTCTCCGTTGTAAAGCAATCATCAACTATCAGTTTCTTAACAACAGCAAAATATTCTGGGGTTCGGTTGAAGGGGGGGTTCGTGTTTAAGAAAGAAATAATTTATCCTTAATCTAAGCCACCGTCGCTATTTTGGTATGTAATGAAACAGTTATGTCTTTTCATTCTTAGCAGCGTTAAACTCGTATAAGTTCTCCGTTCGAACAGTTTAAAAGGTCTAAAATAAGTACCTTTAAAAGGGCAGACTGTAGGTCTAGAAATTAAAGCTCGAGAATTTTTGCTTAAGTTCCAAAAATAAGAGGTTTTTAGCCTAGAAACAGCCAGGTTGTGTAAGAAAAAGGCGGGAAATGAACATGCACACTGTAGAAGGTCAAAGGAAAAAACATGAAAGCGTGAGAAGGTCTAAAAATAAGAGGTTTCTAGCCTAGAAACAGCTTGACGCATGCGTGGAAGTATAATAAAAAGGCGGGAAATGAACGTTCGAGCATCGAGCCACAGTCGGGACTCGGGTGAGAGCCTGCCGGTTATGTACATAACGGTTTTTTCGCGCTTCCATATTCCCGTTTTTAAAAGATCTGTCAGGTATCATCGGATTAATTTTCATACTAAACCCGCATCGTTTGACTAAATTGTACCAAGTAAATATTTTATGCTGTTTTAATAGTAAGCAGGGAAAAGTATACTTAATATTCTATTTGTGGCATGTAAATATTTATAGATTTTACCAACGACGCCTGAAATATCTGAAATGGCCAACTTAATTGAGACTATAAACAACGAAAAATGGTAAATCTAAAAAAAAAGATTTATTCTTCTATGGTGTTCTAAGTTTTAAATGATAGTGAAATAATTCCGATTATTGTAGCCATGCAGCAGAGCAGATGATTCAAATGAAGAATCTATTGGGAAAGGCAAGTCCGTCGCCGTTGAGCAACAAAGTGGGAGTGACATTGAAGGAAATGTGCACGAAGACATTGGGGGCAATTCTCTAACTTTTTAAGCGAGTTATCGCAAGTGATAACTATCGTCTAAAGGGTTGATGCCAACCTCGTGTGTTCTATGAGAGCGCGAGATCCGAATAGGCTATTATTTATGTGTGTCATCAAACCTTGAACGAAAATCGGTGGATGTCTCGTGAATTCCGCTCGTGCTAATAAAAAACAAGGTGGGCAAGTTTATTTTTTTACCGTCTTTAATATTCACGAGAGTGATAACTTATCGAAAAGGTTTAAACTGGTCGATAAGTTATCACTCTCGTGAATATTAAAGACGGTAAAAAAATAAACTTGCCCACCTTGTTTTTCATTAGCACGAGCGGAATTCACGAGACATCCACCGATTTTCGTTCAAGGTTTGATGACACACATAAATAATAGCCTATTCGGATCTCGCGCTCTCATAGAACACACGAGGTTGGCATCAACCCTTTAGACGATAGTTATCACTTGCGATAACTCGCTTAAAAAGTTAGAGAATTGCCCCCTATATCATTTAAATAAAAATACCTAAAATGCTTAAACTTATTGTGATGATTGAAAAAATATTATATACGTTTATTGCGTGACTCAGCCCGAATTTCTCCTAAACATCGGACGACTTGAATTTATCCTCTAATCAGACGTCTCGAGAGCATCTTCCATTCAGAATTCTGGAGAGCATCTTCCAATCAGGCTTCTGGAGAGCATCTTCCAATCAGGCTTCTCGAGAGCATCTTCCATTCAGGCTTCTCGAGAGCATCTTCCATTCAGGCTTCTCGAGAGCATCTTCCATTCAGGCTTCTCGAGAGCATCTTCCATTCAGGCTTCTGGAGAGCATCTTCCATTCAGGCTTCTGGAGAGCATCTTCCATTCAGGCTTCTCGAGAGCATCTTCCATTCAGGCTTCTCGAGAGCATCTTCCATTCAGGCTTCTCGAGAGCATCTTCCATTCAGGCTTCTCGAGAGCATCTTCCATTCAGGCTTCTCGAGAACATCTTCCATTCAGGCTTCTCGAGAACATCTTCCATTCAGTCTTCTCGAGAACATCTTCCATTCAGACTTCTCGAGAACATCTTCCATTCAGACTTCTCGAGAACATCTTCCATTCAGTCTTCTCGAGAACATCTTCCATTCAGTCTTCTCGAGAACATCTTCCATTCAGACTTCTCGAGAACATCTTCCATTCAGACTTCTCGAGAACATCTTCCATTCAGGCTTCTCGAGAGCATCTTCCATTCAGGCTTCTCGAGAGCATCTTCCATTCAGGCTTCTCGAGAACATCTTCCATTCAGTCTTCTCGAGAACATCTTCCATTCAGACTTCTCGAGAACATCTTCCATTCAGACTTCTCGAGAACATCTTCCATTCAGACTTCTCGAGAACATCTTCCATTCAGACTTCTCGAGAACATCTTCCATTCAGACTTCTCGAGAGCATCTTCCATTCAGACTTCTACAGAGCATCTTCCATTCAGACTTCTCGAGAACATCTTCTATTCAGACTTCTACAGAGCATCTTCTATTCAGACTTCTGCTGAGCATCATCTATTCAGACTTCTACAGAGCATCATCTATTCAGACTTCTACAGAGCATCATCTATTCAGACTTCTACAGAGCATCTAATATTCAGACTTCTATAGAGCATTTTCCAATCAGACCTCTCAGGGACATCTTCTAACCATACTTTTAACAGACGTTGTATAGGGCTATTCTAAACAGAGGTCTGTAGACCATCTTAAAATCAGACTAAAAATGGTTTCGCGCAGGTGCAAATTATTAAGAGGTTTAAGACCTCTTCTAGACGTCTAGAATACTTCTAAAAGACCTCAAATAGAAGTATTCTAGATGTCTAGAAGAGGTCTTAAACCTCTTAACAACGTGAAAAAAGCAATTGGTCTAAACTGCTCCTAAATGAAGACCCATTATTTTCGTAAGGGTTAACTACTTCATGAACCCACAGAAGCCCGGAGAACTATCTTATATACGCGATGTGAGTAGTTTTTGGTAATCGCCATCTAGTGAGCGAATTCTGTACTTTGATTTTATTCCGTATTTTAAAAATGGCCGCGGACAACAACAGTCTTTATGACACAGAGTTAACCCTTTGTCAGGCCCCGAATGAAGTTTGCAAACCCGCGATCTCCACTCCCTTAAATTCCTATCACTACTTTTACAGCCAAGAACGGAACATGTTCTACCCCAACTTGCCATTTTTATTTTTCAAAACTTACTAATTACCAATGAGAATTAAAAAATATGTTCAAATCATCGGATTCACCGCCCAAAAGGATTTCAGACCAGCGTGGGAAATAAGGCAGTGGCACAGGGCAAATGACCAGTTTAAAAATTGCCTGGACCAGTTTAAAAACTAAATCGGAGGGGGGTCAGTGGTCCACAGGACCACTAAGAAAATTCAAGGGTTTCCAGAGTCCAGATATTAGCTAATAAATATTAATTATCCACTTCTTCCATTTAGCAGACGACGCACCCTGGTCAGTGGTCATGGACCAGTTTATTTATTCCAGGCCAGAGGGGTCGCTGGCCCAATGTCCAGTTTAAAAAAATCCTTATTTCCCACCCTGTTTCAGACGATGGTTTTGAACTTCCTGCTTTTGAACGCTAGATGGCTTTAAACACCGACGTTTAAAGAGACAAAAATACCGAATTTTACGCTTTACTTCGACGCTAGATGGCGGTATCAAAAACTACTAAGACGCAATGGCAGCCCCCCTTGAATTTGCCTGGTAAACGACGTATATTTAATAGCTCCTACTTTTACGCTTCCATTATGCAGGAAACCGGGAATAGTGGGAGAAAAAAGCCTGAAATATAGGTAAACCAGCCCAAATTCAGGTTTCATTGTTCTCAGGCCTAATAAAGGTTATCTCCATTCATATATGACTTAACTATTTAGGCCTAGTATGCCAATTATGCCAAAAATAATTTTATATTCAATATCACCTGAATTCTTTTCGCCATATCTGCCTTTGATACATCTTTTGCGGCAAGAGATCCTTCACGTATCAGTCCTTCTCTGGCCAAGTATAAATTTCGTTTATCCTTTGATTCCTTTTCCTGACTCTTTGTCTTGACTTTAGCTTTGACATCATCTTTGCTCAATGCTTCTGAGGCGTATATCCGCCTTCCATCTAGTACTAAACCAACCTAAAACAGTATTTAACCAAAATTAACTATCAATCTCTTACATCAGCAAAAGTAAAGAACTTACCTCAGATTCTTCATCCGCTGATTCAAGACATTTCTGTGCTGATTCAATTTTCTTGAACCTAACAAACCCTGTGCCTTTTGGATGGTCAGTTTCAGGGTCTAGGCATAAGAGGGCGTAAGTAACATCACCAAACTGCTCCATACATTCCCGGAAACTTTCCTCATCAGCCATGAAAGGAATGTTTCGTATGAATAATGTACGACCATCATTAGGAGCGTGTGTTTTCTTGGCGGGTTTTGGATTTTTATCAAACTGATTTTCAGATTCAGAGTTATCTTCAGAATCGTCATCTGAAATAAAATGAAAGAAATTATTTATTTTTGAAGTTAAGTGACTGACTAATGATTGGATGGTGTGAATTTTCGCACACACACACAGTGACACAAGTGCTTCTAAATGAGGTCCAGATTAAAATACATGAAAAATCTTTGTAATAAAAATTCAAAGAGAAAGTATCATTCAAACATTTAATTTCAATTTCTTGGACTTCTAGAGCCAATTTATAATTTCCCTGACATCTAGAGCCCATTTACAATTTTCCTGACATCTAGAGCCCATTTACAATTTCCCTGACATCTAGAGCCCATTTACAATTTCCCTGACATCTAGAGCCCATTTACAATTTCCCTGACATCTAGAGCCCATTTACAATTTCCCTGACATCTAGAGCCCATTTACAATTTCCCTGACATCTAGAGCCCATTTACAATTTCCCTGACATCCAGAGCCCATTTACAATTTCCCCGACTTCAAGAGCCCATTTACAATTTCCCCGACTTCAAGAGCCCATTCACAATTTCCCCGACTTCAAGAGCCCATTCACAATTTCCCCGACTTCAAGAGCCCATTCACAATTTCCCCGACTTCAAGAGCCCATTCACAATTTCCCCGACTTCAAGAGCCCATTCACAATTTCCCTGACATCTAGAGCCCATTCACAATTTCCCCGACTTCAAGAGCCCATTTACAATTTCCCCGACTTCAAGAGCCCATTCACAATTTCCCCGACTTCAAGAGCCCATTCACAATTTCCCCGACTTCAAGAGCCCATTCACAATTTCCCCGACTTCAAGAGCCCATTTACAATTTCCCCGACTTCAAGAGCCCATTTACAATTTCCCCGACTTCAAGAGCCCATTCACAATTTCCCCGACTTCAAGAGCCCATTCACAATTTCCCGGACTTCAAGAGCCCATTTACAATTTCCCGGACTTCAAGAGCCCATTTACAATTTCCCTGACTTCAAGAGCCCATTTACAATTTCCCAGCGTTTCCACATGATGCATAAACCATTTACAAGAGCGGAGGAAGGAGGATATGAGAATCAACAGTTCAATCCCCGAACTTAGGTCATTGAGGTGAAATCTGCCAGAGGCCTCAACATAAAACAAATATCTCCCAGCTCCGGAACCCCAACCCTTCTCTGTCTTGTTAAAACTATATACATACCATTTTCATCTTCACTTGGACCTTCTTCATCACGATCTTGCGTCTCATTGTCATCATCATCATCATCCTCTGAGTCCCGAGATTCATCATCATCACTACTCATATCAAACCATCTCGAATCTCCATCTTTGACAACATCTTGTTTTGAACCAAGAGTATCATTTGCAGTTTCATCTTCAGACTCTGAATCATCCTTCTGCCCTTTCTTTGCCGGAAAAACTTTTAATTTTTTTCTGCTGTTTTCCGTCTCATCCTGTACTTGTTCACTTTCATCATCATCATCAGAATCATCGTCATCATCTTCAGAATGTTTATCCTCATCGTCTTCAGACTCTTTATTTTCGTCTTCATCTTCTTCAGAATCATTATCATCATCATCTTCTTCAGAACCTTCATCATCATCAGGTACTTTTTCCAAAGGACTGACTTTAGCGGCACCGGATTGTGCTTGGTTTTCTTGATATTTATTTTTAGGCAGAGCAAAATCAATTGCAACAGGTCTTCCTGTTAAATAATTAATTAAGGAGATAGTTAAACTTAAGCTAATTAAGACTTATATCAAATGTGGATGAGAGGGAAAGTATGACAAAGGCCATAGAGACTGTGTTAAAAAACGCGGACATCAAAGTTTCGCCAATAACTATTTAGTTTACTAGTGACTGATGGACTTGCAAACTCTCGATTGAAAGTAGTTCAGACATTTATGCTCCTTGGTTTAACCATAGTCCACTCGATCACGCGCATCACGACGCAAGCTGCTCGCGCTATAACTAAATAAATTACCGAGATTTGTTTTAAACGTAATTAGTTTTATGTGCTCTTCTATTGCTTCGATAACTTTACTCAAATCCATATTGTACCTTCAAATACCTTTTAAAACATTACCAGCTACTCTGTCCTGACTACAAACACAAATCGAGGAAGTTCTAGCGTACACAATAGCAGACGACGGTAACCGTGTAACCGCGAATTAACACAAGACCTATTTTAAGGGCGTGAACAGGCCCAGTATAGCTACGCCAATAAAACGGTCAACTACGGCGAAACTCTGATGACTCGCGACCTGACTTTTGGCCATTTTCATACTTTTCCTCTCATCCACTTTTGCTTATATCAAGCTTTTACCCTTAATTTTCTTCAGATTAAGTGATTTAATGGCTTTTATGGCACTTTTCGTGTCTTTAAACTGAATGAAACCAAAACCACGTTTCCTACCATCTAAAAGAAATACAGAAATATATAACATAAAATAAAAACGTAAACAAGCGCCATCACGTAACAGCTATAGGAACTAATGAGTGCATCATAGTTCAAAAGGAATTCAAATGGTTTAGGCCAGGGGTGTGCAGGCAGAGAGAATTTACAATAAGGAGTGGAAACTGAGGAATATTATGTAGCTCAAAAATCATGCGATCAACAAAACTGGCCAGGTCTATTTCCGGTACTATTTTTTGTGGCCCCTCCCTCTAGGGTAGGTCTAGAATATTGCGGGAAGGTCTGCAGGAGATGGACACTACCTTTTTAGGGAAACAGAAACGTCTGACTTAAAATAACTCCAAATGGCGCCAGTCGCACTCATGTGACCGGAAATTTACCTGGCCAGTTTTAGCGTCGCAGCCTACTTGTTTGAGCCACATTGTATTTAGCACTGTCAAGGGCAAGAGCTTCCACTCCCTATTATAAATTTTCTCTGGTGCAGGTACCCGACCCGCTACCAGAAACATATTTTTTAGGACCTAAATGGTCCCAATTTTAAGCCTTTGCCAATACAAGCCAAGTCGGACAAAATCCCTACAGGTTCAGTTTATGACGTTACCACACATGTTTTAATACTTCTGCCTTTCATAATTAAATAATTTAATTAGTAACAAGTTATTAATTAATATTGTTTAATGAATTACACTATGGGGGATAATGTCTCAGCTTTGAAATCTAGCTTTTAATTGGACTGTAAGGAAAAACAAAGACCCAAATTGGACCCTTAAAGTGCTAGTGCCACGTTTTTTGAAAAGTGGCTAATTTTCGTTTTAAAACATCAATTGGGTTATAATAACAGTAGATCCAAGGTAAAAAGTCTTCTAGAAATTTATTCATTTTGTAATATGAAAAAGAAAATTGATATTTCACATACCTCATTAAGACGGAATAAATTATAAATATACCCCTGGTGACGTAATAAGAGGTTGACCAGCGCGAGACAGATTTCATTACGAGAGCTAAGCCTAATTTTTAAACATCGCGCGCGCGTCAAATTCTGGATATAACCTCGCCTCGCGGAGTCGCGGTTCACGCGCGCTCGAATCGTGACGTCACCAGGGGTATATGGAGTACCGCGAAATTTAACTGTCAAAATAGTTTGAAAAAATTCTGCGAGTAGGTTCCGAAAGCCGGGGTTTTAATAATATTTGGAAAATTATAATGCATTATATGAATAGATATTCTGAATCAGAAAGATTTGATCTTTCAGATGGGAATAAAACCTTTTAGTTTTAAAAACAGCGATTTTTGGTGACTCTAACACTTTAAGCTAATTTTGGGGATTTTGCAAGACCCGAGGACCCAATGGGTAATTGAAAATTGGACCTGATACCCGCGGGTAAACTTTACTATTACCCGAAGTTTACCTGACACCCGCACAGCCCTGATTTTGACTAATAACAAAAACACATTCTATAGTATTTACATGGATAAAGAATGCGCGTGAGCTTGAAATTTGTTTTCACGCTACAGGATCGGCAACTCCCTATCTCGAGCGACAAAATATTCTGTATACACTCTGTTACAACATGGGTTGTCAGCACGCGCAAAGCTATGTCTCTATGTAACGTAGCTTTGTACGTGCTGTCAAGAGACAAAAAACTTCAGGATCTTCAGGATTTTAAATATCCGCGAGAATATTTTTTTAGCTCGAGTGCATGCACGGACCTCTAGGCCTTAGTTTCAATTCAAATACGTGTGAAATTGCCTACAGCCTACAACACGTATTTGAAACTAAGGCCTAGAGGTCCGTGCACTCGAGCTAAAAAACTCGCGGATATTTTAAATCCTGAAGATCCTGAAGTTTTTGTCTCTTGACAGCACGTACAAAGCTACGTTAAATAGAGACCTAGCTTTGCCCGTGCTGACAACCGATGTTGTAACAGAGTATATACAGAATAAGCTGTCGTCCGAGATAGAGAGTTGCAATGCCTATCCTGTAGAGTGAAAACAAATTTCAAGCTCACGCGCATTCTTTATCCATGGTATTTATATACCTGGGTTAGTTGGTATTTTAACTTCAGCTAATTCGCCAAATACCGAACACTCCTTTTTAAGATCATCCTCTGTTACCTAATAATTTTTCGATAAATTATTTAATTAAATTTTCAGTTCATTTTAATTAATGTGGCTTGAACAATTTTTTTTTACTAACTTTGAATGAAAGATTGCGAATGATTAATCTGGGTTTCTTTTGCTGCCATTTCTTTTTCAAGTTACGTTTTTCTTTCACATCTAATAATGAACAACAGAAAGAGATTAAATCACCTATAGACTAGTGGCAGCCCATGTTATTTCTCCATAGAGCTTAATACAGTCGAAGGCAGAGGACTGCCATTACCCTATTGTAGGAATTTTAAAGATTATAATTTCAAAATTAACTAGTTTACCTAAGCCCTTGGGTTTCTCACCGTCGCCATTTTCTTTTGGAACTTTTTTCGCTCGTCTCTCGCAAACTTTTACGTTTAATTTACTACCGCTCAACTGAAGGGGAGTTTTCAAGGCTGTTTCAGCATCTTCTCTGAAATTTAAACTTTATTTTAATACATTCACAATTAATGTAATCCTACAAACGTATTCAACATACTTCACTGCAAATGTGACATAAGCAATCCTTTTTTCTGCATCCAAATCATCTAAGTAAGTGAAAAATTAGGTAAGTTAACAGCTAGGGTTCATACAAAATCTGGAAAATCAATTTCCCTGATATTTCCAGGTTTTTTCATAGGTTTTTCCCCGATATTTCCAAATGTAAGAGCCCATGGATTAACTAACGCTAGGGATAGTTCGTTCCCCCAAAAAGATAACGCATGCATGTTCCAAACGCCCCCTAGCAGCAGCTACTATCCCTAACAGGAAGTTACAAGAAAATTGGACCAAATATCACGTGGTCTATGACGTCAAAATTGAAATACTGCCTAAATTGGACAAAAAGATTTATTTTGCCGAGAGATGGCGCCATATCAACATCCGTTTTGGTCCAATAAATTGGGGGAATGAAGAGGGGAATCAAGGAATAATTCGGAACATGTAGTTGGCGATAGAAATACATGGGAAACACGGTTAGTGAACAATTCCTAGCGTTAGTTAATCCACGAAGAGCCCCTAATTTTATAGAGTATGCTAATAACACTACAAACATGGCCTTGAGAGGACTCAGAGCCTCAGAGGGAACTCGAGTACCGCTGGAGCCATCTCTATGGCTGGAAATGATTATTATTAAATTATACGAAAATTATTTTTCTTTCGGCTACCTCGATCGAAAATAAACTGGATTGGGCGAAAAGTACACTATCCTCGTAAATTTCCCTGATTTCCCTGACATTTACTATTTATTTGAAATTTCCCTGATTTTTCCCTGACGTTTGACGCAAAAATCAATTTCCCTGATATTTCCCGGTTTTCCAGGTTTGTATGAACCCTGGTTAAGATCTAAAGGTTTTTCAGATTAGCAAGAGAGCAAATTACTAGGGTCAGTACTTTGAAATATGTGGCAATTTGGCTAAAAGACAGCAACCTTAGCCCCACTGTACCTAACCAACTAAAGCCCACTTCAAAACTAACCTAACCAAGTCGAAACAACACATTAAATACTTGGGGCCAATAGCCACCTTCAGGGTTCATACAACTTTTGATAAATAAATTTCCCTGAGATTTCCAGGTTTTTCCCCCATATACTTCCCTGAATTTCCCAGGTTTTTCCCGTATATGGAGTATCCTATGGAGCAAATGTTAACGAAGGAGGGGGGGGGGCAAATAGGACTATTACATAATCAAAGGACATCCCCGTATCTCTAATATAACCAGAGTTATGAGCCTCTAAAGTATAGTGTAATGTTAATCCTATGGAGGGAATGTTCACGAACATTTTGCTCAATTACTCGGCCCCTGTTTGTCGTAGCCCTAAGATTTTAGTATGGTTGGATGGGGGACAAATTGGACTATAACATACTCAAAGGACATCCCTGTATCTCTAAAATAACCAGAGTTATGAGCCTCCAAAGTATAGTGTAATGTTAATCCTATGGAGGGAATGTTAACGAACATTTTACTTAATTACTCGACCCCTGTTTGACGCAAATTTCCCTTAATTTCATTAAAAATTCTAAACTTCCCTGAGGTTTTTGTCAACTATTTATTTCCCTGATTATTCCAGGTTTTCCCGGTTTTCCAGGTTTGTATGAACCCTGCAAAACTAACCTAACCAACACAGTAAACACGTGGGGCCAATTGCCACCTTGTCCCAGCTAACTTATTAGTGTCGATCATTATGACAATGCGCTAACTTAAAAATCAAAATGCACTCTAGAATAGCCAATAAATCTTATGTAGCAACATCAATTTTCTTTAACATTACGGGAGGGTGTGGGTTCTTATCTAGAAGGGCCTATGGGCCCTCAAGAATAGAGAGGGGAATGAACTGTGTAGCCTTCGCAACTTTGGGCAAATAGAGAATACTATTTGCCCCCGGAAGGGTAATATCACTAAGGTAATATATATATAGAATATTATGATGTTACCATATGTGGGAAATAAATTACTACATTGATGAACATAAGATTGTGCAATAGAAAACAGATGCGCCCCGTTCAAAATAATTCTAAAGGACACCTTAGTGGTAGACAAGTCCTTCAAAAAGGTGGTTATTGCCCGGCGTATGGCGGTGCAGCTATAACTGTACTTGTTGCCTGAAAGGGCTTAAAAAGTTACCAATAAAGTACCAGCCAGGTAAGCCCAGGTTACCAAGTTTACCAACACATGAGTACAAACTTCAACGCACATGTGCCTCTAAGCCTTGGCTTGATATCTTAATAATAGCGAAAACACATAAAAGAGCATAGAAATTTGACATTACTTTTGTTGGAAACTACGAAACACTTTTTTAAAGGTCCAATATCTTCAAAAACAGCTTCAACTTCTTCATTTGTAACGTTTCTAGGAATATTGTTTACAAAAACCGTACACGTTTCTGCTCCAATGGCGGGCGCCATTTTACGTTTGACCATGGATGAATGATACAAGCGCCGACGGGAGCGGCATCATTCGTTATTTTATTTCTCCTTCTTTTAGCTCCAAAAGTTATTTTCCATGGAGTAATTTTATAGAGGGAAAATTAAGGGTCCAAATTGAATTCTACTTTATTGGCAAGATTTATCTAAAGTTTCCAGTTATAGAATTTTAAGGGAGTGTATTCAGATTACAGGCTAGGAAATAAGACAAATTTACAGGTCAAAAACCAGTTTATTAATAGCTTGGACCACTTTTTTAATTCAAAACGCGAGGGTCACTGGTCCCAATGACTAGTTGATTAATTCCTACTTTTATGAAAAATTGATATGGGGACCTCTTTAATTATTTTCATTTTAACATAAATTTCGACTCCAGGAGTCCAGTTGTGTATACAACCCTAAGCCGAGAGAGATTTTTTTAGAAGAGAGAACGACCACAAGTCTTGGGACCAGTAGAAAAATAAATTGGGGAAGGGTCACTGGTCCCGGGACCAGTTTCATATTTAAGACATCAGGGGTCACTGGTCCGGAGGACTAGTTCAGAAATAAACCTTATTTCCAAGCCTGATTCAGAAACAAGAAAGTACCATGGACAAATAATGCGCGCCAGGAAATTTATTTTCACTCTACAGGATAGGCAACTCCCTATCTTGGACGACAGCTTATTCTGTATATACTCTGTTACAACACGGGTTGTCAGCACGCGAAAACCTAGGTCTCTATGTAAGGGACCTGCTGTCAAGGGACCAAAACTTCAGGATCTTCAGGATTTAAAATATCCGCGAGTTTTTTAGCTCTAGGCCCTAGTTTCAAATACGTGTGAAATTGCCTACAGCCATGAATTTATTTATTAACAAATAAATTAATAAATAAATTAATAAATAAATTCATGCTACAGCCTACTACACATATTTGAAACTAAGGTCTAGAGGTCCGTGCACTCGAGCTTAAGAGCTCGCGGATATTTTAAATCCTCAAGTTTTTGTCTCTTGTCAGCACGCACAAACTCAAGTTGCATAGAGCCCTAGCTTTGCGGGTGCTGACAACCGATGTTGTAACAGAGCGTTGCCTACGTTAATCAAGGCCTGTGCGCCGCGCCGATTTTTATTTTCCGTTTGGCAATTTAAGTTGCCAAATTCACTCACCTGAGGCGCTATTAGCTGGACCGAAATAATTTGAAATGTTCATTTTCTTGCGCTTGGAATTAGAAATGTTCAATTTCTCGCGCTTGGAATTTGAAATACTCATTTTCGAGCGCGTTTCGGTCCAGCTATCAATGAAATCTAGCGGTAAAATAGGGAGAAAATAAGAAGTCGCGTTTCTTAAAAGTCGCTCCCTTCGAAACTACCGCGCACAGGCCTTGATTAACGTAGGCAACGAACAGAGCATACAAGCTGTCGTTCAAGATGGGGAGTTGCCTATCCTATATTGTGAAAACAAATTTCCTCACGCGCATTCTTTATCCATGAAAGTACCATATTATCGCAAAAAAACCATCAATGAACTAAAATTTGCACTATATCATGTAGTATCAGAAGTAAATATCACTATTTACTTCTGGTAGTATTATATAGTAATAACCATTAAACCTATGGTTCAAGAACACACTGTTGATATTTTATTATAGGAAGCTAACAACTGGCTAGGGGGAAGAGATAGTCTGACGTCACGCAGCCCCTGTCTGGTTGGCATTTTTGCACGTAGAATACTATTTCCAACCGTTAGGGGGGATGAAACTCCAGTAAGAGATAGAAGGGTGTGACGTTTCAGGGCAGAACTGTTAGCTCCCTATTCAGTAACTAGATTTCCTTAAATCTCTTTCTCAAATTCTCTGTCACCGATTATGTATTACTGCTAATCACTTTAGCACTGCCAATCCCGTTGTTGACCGCTTTCGCTTAGTGATTGGCCCCTCTCACCAACTATTATCACGAGCATGATAATTACGAAAATATTAATTCACTTCTGCTACAATATGCTTATAAAAGCAGCCTTGCCTAGCACTGAGTCACTGAGTCTCCCTCTCCGCGTGAGCTCGACTGGGAAAAATTACGGGAATTCGCATCGTGTAGAGAGAGCGCCCCTAGCGAAAAAAGCGCTCGAACTATGATGTTCCGAATCCGAAGTGCACCAAAAGCTGCATTCACAAGCTTAATATAAATATCATAAGCGCGATAAATTAATCCGCTTACGTAAATATATTTAAATATACATTAAACATACGTAAATATATTTAAATATACATTAGACATACGTAAATATATTTAAATATACATTAAACATACGTAAATATATTTAAATATACATTAAACATACGTAAATATATTTAAATATACATTAAACATACGTAAATATATTTAAAAATACATTAAACGTACGTAAATATATTTAAAAATACATTAAACATACGTAGATATAATTAAACATACGTAAATATGTTTAAATATACATTAAACATACGTAGATATACTGAAATATACATTAAACATACGTAAATATATTTAAATATACATTAAACACACGTAAATACATATTAAACATATATATATATATATTAGAATGCATATTTAAATATACTTTACACATACGGAAACTTACACACACAAATTTTAATTGCTTAGGACCACATTGGGCTTGTGTAGGTGTTCTCACTATTTGGAACATTTCAAACAAAATTTACCTATTGAAAATAAGGAACTGAAGGGGAAAATTAATCAATAAACAAGGTAGACGTAATATCTTTCACCTCTTTATCGTTGACTCTCTAAAGTATATTATTGATATCACAAGTTCATAAGATTTGTTCCATAAATTTGCCCCTGGTTACTTAGAGCTGGTTATGAAGTGACGTAGGTGAAACATCATGGGTTCTCGTAAAGCGACTGCCGGTCCAGCGCTGTCAAAGGCTTAGCACAGACTAAATAGGTAAGATGGACTGCAAAACCGAGTGAACTTAAATCTCGCGTCGTTTTCTAGCATTACTTATGGAACATATCTTATAAACTTTTGTTAATGTAAGCCCTCTTTATAAATAAACAATCCAGCAGTTTAAGAAATGTATAAAATTTATTCGAATTTATTCATTTGTTCTATAATTTTGAAGTATACCAATTTGGGTGCCATAGTAGACAGTGTAAAGTCGCCGTGGCTGAAGGACTTCAAAAATTCTGTCTCCACAACGTAATGACCTGATATACTTTTAATTTGATGCTGAACGTAACTCACCATAGCCGGTGAAGCGACAGTGTCATCTTTACTAGACAACAAAAATATCGGAGCGCTGACTTGGGTCAAATTGTACGCTGGTGGGTCCGCCTAATACATATATTTGTTTTATTATAAGGCCACTCTCAATCGCAATAATTTGTAATTCCATCAAGGAAGACTAACAAGCCTCTTCGATGTAAAAATGGGGTAGCAACCCTCAGTAGCGAGACATACAAGGGGGTTGACCCATACCCGTCTCTGCGCACTCTCTGAACCCAAAGCGCCTATAGAGTGCAGGCGCTGAAAAAAAAAGGTGGAAGGCAAAGTTTTACCAGTGGTTTTACCCCGTGTCTTTCCCTCTTAGTTTCATCGCAGAGACTTATTTAACTTCGAGATGTTTGACAGATGTGCTTGGGCCATCTCAAGAGCCAAATAAAAATGTTTTCCTGTTTCTGGATCCATGTTCCGGATACTCGGTCTTGAAGCCAAGGACGGGTCACGTGGTTCCCCTACAAGTTGACTCTCATTGCAAACTCCAGTTTGGGATTGGGGAAGGCAGGAGGCATTTGTTGGAGTGATTTTTAAGAGCACTTGTAAATCCCGCCCACTACCCTTCACCAAGCTAAAACTGAAATTCGCAAGGAAAGTTAACTTGTAGAGGAACCACGTGACCCTCGCTTTGCTTTAAGAAAACAAGGTGGGCAAAGTCAGGATAATTTTTTTACCCCTGACTTTTAAAAAGGGTCTATTAATCTTCCTTGTTTATATTTTGCATAAACAAAATCACTTTTTTGGGCTTCCCACCTTTCCATATTTTTTCATGTTTTCTTCTTCCCCGTAATTGAAGCATTGCAGCCTATCGTGATACAGAACTTGCATTCCTTGAACCATGACGTAAGCAGATGTTCCAGTTGGAAAAACGGTACGGTATACTGGGATACGCTCCTACAAGTATACAAAAAGTATGAATCTAGGTTTTATTTCATACATTCAACTTGTGATAATACATTAAAGACACTACTGCATCATGTGAGTAGAAATGGACCATAAACATAAAATGTTGTCAGTATCGGTAATCCGAAATGAAGAACCTCATTCTGTTGAATCTGTTCGTACACAAGATATCTTCGTTCATGCCATAAGTTCACAAGAAATGTTCCATTTGTCACTGGTTTACTGAGAGCTTGTCCTCAAGTAGGTGAAACGGCATAGATTCTCGTAAGGTGAGGAGCTGTCAAAGGCTTAGTACAGACGAAATAGGAAGATGGACTGCAAAACCGAGTGTAGTCAATTCTTGATTGTCGTTCTCGAACTAGCTCTCAGTAAGTCTCTAGCATTACGAAGTATAGAGAGTGTCATACTTATGGAACATATCCGATAAACTTATGTTCATACTAGTGGTCGGCATTTGGATAGGATAATATCTGTTTGTTTTATCTTTATTCATAATTTGAAATTATCCACGGGAAGTCTATGATTAATGCAATGTAATCACGAATAATTATCTGATTATTATTCATGAATAACTGATTAACCAAAATTCTGTGGATTATCTTGTCCAAACGCCGACCACTAGTTCATACCAAGATACCCTTTCGGAAAGTGCAAGTGTATATAGGTGACATTTTGATCATATTCTATTTTATTTCGTTATCACGGTCAAACTGATCCATTGGCCTTTTCAACCGAACTAAGAGTGTTATGAATTTCTGCTTCTATAGGGACTTGGCCATTTGGGCGTAGTTCCACCCACTGCCGGAAATCTGTATTTCTTTTTTGAATATTGGAAGCTATTTCAGTCCCTCTTCCAATCTCATTCCGGTTTATTTTCTAGCATGGCTAGTCTGACATTCAAGTTATTCGCGCTGTTTGGTATCTGGTGTCACGAGCTCATGCTGAATCGATGGTGTCTTAATGCGCATCCCATTTCGCGATACGGTGGTTTACTTCATGCTTTCTTACAGTCTCGTAAAAGATAAATTCTACATTTACCTGAATGATTCCCGGCTGATTTTCATAGTCAGGTTTCACAAATGAACACACAAAACCAACCATAAAGTTCTTCTCGCAAAAGTCTCCCCTAATTTCGTAGTAGCTTTTAGGCGTTGGGAATACAGCTGGATTGGGACTGAAATCCTTTAAAAATGACTGTGGAGAAATTTCGATGTTTATATGTTATTATTTTATGTGTTCTATGGAAGGAAAGCAGGAAACTCTCTTTTGCCCGTCGATTTGGCCCCATTACTAAAATCCTTCCTGTGAGGCCGAAATTAGAGCCCCTTGAATGACCACCCATTTTTTAGCGAGATATGAAAGTAGTACCAGTACGTTACTATAAAGTTCCCGAAATACAGGGTGGTCAGACCGATGTGCAGGGGTTCTATGGGTGATTTTGAGTAGTGGTCGGCGTTTGGACAAGATAATCCACGGAATTTTGGTTAATCAGTTATTCATGAATAATAATCAGATAATTATTCGTGATTACATTGGATTAATCATAGACTTCTCATGGATAATTTCGAATTATGAGTAAAGATAAAACAAACAGATATTATCCTATCCAAATGCCGACCACTAATTTTGAGCCGGAAATGTTCTTGCATTTTGTTGTCCAGGTCAACGTTTACAAGTTATGATTAAATTGTTTCAAGGATGACCTTTAAAACAATCTAATCTTGTTTATGGTGACCCGAACCAGGGATAGATTTAATTTTAGAAGTAGGAATGGAGAACAGAGTAATGTGGACGAGCGTCAAAGTCCAGGACCCCCTTCCACGGGACGGAGGGGTATGAAAGAAGAGGTGGGCCATAGCGACAGAGGTAAAGAGGAATTGTGTATTTTTCGCCGTCCGCGTCAGCAACGTCATCAAAACGTAGTTTAAGTGAACCAATAAGATAATTTAAAATTTTCGTTACGTGTTGAAGGGAGGGGCTCTATACCGGGCTTTGAGTCGGACTGAAGTAAATACTAACCGTTCTCCATTTCTACTTCTAAAATTAAATCTATCCCTGCCTGAACGAAAAAATATTATAAAATATTTTCGACTCAAAACGCGACAACCGTATGGCCCCTGCAGAACTTACTGCTCTTGGGTTATAACGCGCTTTTTGGAACACCCTGCATATTGAGCATCTATAATTTCCGGTGGTTCAATTGTACGAGGGTCTGTTTCAATCGTGTGCCTATGAGGGTAATCGGCGTTTGGTTAGAAATAGTGTAGGTAAAATTGGGTTATATTTAAGTGGGGTTTGGTTAGATTTAGATTAAAGTTGGGTTAGGTTAGATTTAGATTAAAGTTGGGTTTGGTTAGATTTAGGTTTAGTAAAATGGTGTTAGGTTTAAGTGGGTTTGTTTAGATTTGGGTAAGGTTAGGTTCAATGCGGACTGGATTTAACTAAGGTTTGTTTAGATTTAGGTTAAGTTCAATGCGGATTAGATTTAGGTTAGTTTCCTTGGAGGTTAGCTTGCCGTCTTCTAGCCCATAATTGGACGATGAACAAACTAATGAAATTAGGAATTAGCCCGTTTACCTTCTGAGCATCCCTATTCACGAAAGACTTTAAGAAAAATGGAACTGTTCCTCCGAATCCACCGGTTAACAGAATTATGGGACACATTAAATAAGCTTCTCTTATCTGAAAGAATCTAGTAGCGTTATCCAGAGATCGTAAACAAATCTAAATTATCGTACTTTAGCATTGTACTCCGGCTTGTAAGCTAGCATGCCAATCAAAGCGGCGGTAGCTTGAGAATGGCCAATATAAAACAGTTGCTTTTGACCAGTGTGCGCCAAGATATAGTCTATAAAGGTGGGATTGTCTTCTTGAACAAGTGCGTCAAACCTTATAAGTAAAGTTCGGAAATATTTGTGCAATTCATAAAATCATAATATTGCTTCGTGATAGAAGCACATAATGATATCACAAGGGACTACAACACGTACGGAAATTCCCAAAATTCTGGATCATCGACCGTGTACTTCTGATGCTTTTGTGATTCCGGGGTACCTCTGTAGTTACCGAGCCAAACATCGTAGCCTTCGTCGGCGAGTATGTAAGCTACGTGTAAAATAATAGAATAATATTAGCGATACAGGGAATTTTTGTGGTACGCTTGTATCGTAACATTTTAATAATGTCATCATGGCCCAAGCGTAACTTTGTGTAGAAATGCAACTTGTAGTTAACTTAAACATAAGGGACTAGAAGTATCGAGGAAACTAAATTCTTCACTTGGCGAAAATGAATATTCTTGATAACGCACCAACGGTTGGCCAGCTGGTAGCGGTTTCTGAATTTTCCCTCCAAAACGTGAGACGCTCGCGGCGGTAGACGGCCGAACTAGATTCAAGCACCCGTGCCCGTGATCTGCTGCTTTAGGCTGAGGGGAAGAGGGGCAGGGTGGGAAATGTTTTTAGGAACTCGACCAATTTTTATCTCTCTAGTGTAGGCGCGATGGAAGCGGCATAAAATCCTCAAATTTGTTCACTAGTGCCAGTATCAATTACCAATAGAGCCCTTTACTTCTAGTTCCATATCTTACTTCTGATTTTACTTATTTCGACTTAACACCATATGCGTATGATACAGATTGTGTTTACTTTAATCCAAATACTTGATATAATTCGACTATATTTACAGGTTCATTGCAAGTGACATTTGAGGTTGGAAGAAATTGGATAATACTTAATGCTACTTACCCAAGCTAACATTTGTTGGATTAACAACAAAAGTGGCGCTTGAAGAGAAGATACCGTGACATATGAGAACCACCTTTTTATTACTAATACCCTGTGCCCCTTTTTCAGTAGTTCCATATGGTATTCGATTCAGTGTTAAGACATAACCGTCGGATGTGATGGCTTTGTGTTCCTCAACGTGATATCCTTTATTTATTATCATTTCCGTCTGTGTTAAAGGAAAATCAATTTGCATATTTGGCGAGAAAAGGTTAGTCACGAGACATCCTGTTCTAAAATCATAATATGAATCTATATCTATATAAATCAAAGTCCTGACTGACTGACTGACTGATAATCAAAGCCCAGCCCAAACTGCTTGCCCTAGAAGGCTGAAAATTTGCAGGAACGTTACTCATAAGTAGTAGGCGCGTACTAAGAAAGATTTTTCCAATCCGTCGCCATCTTAAAAAATGGCGCCCAGAAATGTAAAAAATCTTCTCTATGCAGCAAAGTCCGCGCGTTTCAAGCGATTTCGCAAATATATAGTACACTGGTTTCCTTTAACGTATAGACGGGCTGAATGGTCTTTCGGGTTCGATTTGTTGACATCTTTTAAATGGCGGCCAGAAATTTAAAAATCTTTCTTTATGGAATAATGTCCGCGTGAAAAGTAATAAAAAATGTCCTGACGGGCAACGCCGAGTGCCTTCGCTCCTAGGGTGCTACAAAAATATTAGTCATCAGTAAAATCTACCCATTCTTTATATCATTTTGATGGAAGTTCTTATTTTACGCGAGCGACGCCGCGAGTAACAGCGTCAGCTAGTAATATGAATAAATATGCTGGAACGCCACTTATGAAAAAATTTGAAGCATAGGTTCAAAGCGTTGTTCATTAGTCCTTCAGGATATTTTTTTAGTTTTCGGGCCGCCAATTTAAAAGATAACGGTAACTCGAACAGCTAAATCCATTAGGCCCGTCTATGGGATATTGGGAACCAGTTTACTAAATATTAGTAAAATCGGTTGAAACGCGTGGATTTTATTTCATGAAGTTTTTTTTACAATTCTGTCAGCCATTTTTTAAGATGGAAGTGGATTGGAAAAGCCTTTACTGCTGTGCGCCTACTACTTATTTAGAGTAACTTCCTTGCAACGTTTTAGCCTCAAAGGGCGTTGCTTATCAGTCAGTAAGTCAGGACTTTGACTTATATAGATACAAATTTATACATAGTAACAGAATTTTATCACTACACTAATTTCTGTACGCTCTTCGTACTTATGCGCAATAATATTTACTGAATGCATTGCGTCAGCATAAAACTGAAAACATGATTATTTACACAAGAAATCTGATTTTAAATTAATACAATGAATGTAGACCTGTATAGATTATATTATTTTCAAAAGCGAAAATTAACAATTTTTCCAAAGGGCCGTGAAGACTAAGAGGTTAGTCACCTACAAATAGCTTGATACTTGTCCAATATACAACTAGGAATAAGTTTGTCTTTAGAGATTAGACCTCACTGATAGTAGTTACTTATGCTCATTAAAGAAAAATACGAAGAAAATTAAGTCAAATAGTGGTCTTGGAATACCTATTTTGCCATGGATTCCAACTCCAATAGATTTAACGCTTTGTGTATGGGACCCATACACAAAGCGTTTACACCCATACTATGGGTGTTAAACTATGACAAACACATTATTTTGCAAACGTGATAATCTTAAAATACGAAGGACACTAAGGTGGCTGACACGTTAAAGCGAAGAGAGGGGCAAATACAAATCAGACTAAGTTGGTTGACGCATTAAGAGAGAGGGGAGGTAAATACAAAGAAGACTAGGTGGCTAACATGTTAAAGAGTGAGAGGGATACAAAGAAGACTAAAGAGAAGGAGAGAGGCAAATGCAAAAGAGACTAGGGTGGCAAACACGTTTAAATGAAGGAGAGGGGCAATACAAACAAGACTAGGGTGGAGAAAGAAATTGGCAATGCATTGGAGACTAGGGTGGCTGACACGTTCATGAGAAAGAGAGGGGAAATACGAGAGAGACTAGGGTTGCTAACACGTTAAAGCGACGTATGTCATTCTAAAGATATATCTGTACATTCCTAGTTAATATAAATAACCTTACCGTTGTGGCGTAACAATCAGGTCCTTCGCAATACATTTCTGGTGGGTAAAAGTCACTTTTAGCGCTTTTCGATGTCTTTAAAAAAATAATAAATAGCAAATAACTAAAACTTAAACCTAATTTAAACAACATCTAGTAGCTGAGTGCAAATACCGACAAACGATTGTACGCCCGTGAATGTTTTCTCAATATACAGTGCTCACCTAGATATTGAACTGAATATATAACTGGGTCTCTACCAGTAAATTGAAGTCACACCCTAAAAAGTAGGTTGAAAGCCATGACACCTAAAATATAGGTTGCTATAGGATTCATTTGTTTTGATAAATTAGGGAGCGTGTACTTTTATATGAGTTTGTGCTTGTTATATAGGTGTACTGCAATCTGAGTTATGACAAATTGGTCTTGTAATTGTAATTAAGATTTAGCATGTTCTAATTGGAAATGAGATTATTCATCCCAGAGGTTTATTACGGTATATTTGCGAGTAACTTGCTTTATCTGCATTGCTTTCACGAAAAATTTAATTTTTATTTGCCCTCCTTAGCTCGAAACTCAATATTTCAGCAGGGATAGATTTAATTTTAGAAGTAGGAATGGATAATGGTTAGTATTTACTTCAGTCCGACCCACACTCTAAGAAAATGGGGTGTGCTTTAACACCTTAAAAAGTAGTTTATATGGGTCCAAATTTGACACCGTTACAGGTGTTCATTTACACCCCTGAAAGGGTTTAATAACACTTATTTGAGCAATTGGTGGCAAAGATAAATATAAAATTGTGCAACAGAGGTGCAGTTTAACACCTTTTTAACTCTTATATCGCACTGAAAGTGAATTTTTACTCTCATATTAGTGTTGTGCAACTCCTTAAAGGGTGCGGCATAGCACCTTTCAGAGTGTCGCTTCACACCTTTAAGAGTGTCGCGTAACCTTGGTAGAATAGTAGTAGAAATTCTAGTACTTTTCCTAGACTTAAGAGCAAAACCGATGACGTAAAAAACACTATAGTAGCTACATTTTGACCACTCATGAGGCATAACTCAAATATCGAGTATGGTTTTCCCGGTTAATTAAATTTTGATTATCCGCCATTCCGCAGTATTATTAGCAAATAGTGCTATATTCATAGCAGGGTTCCATCTTGAGAGAACTTCTGAAAAAGGCAGAAAGTTTTCAATTTGTACAAATGCATAGGGTATTAAATTAGTTTTGGAGGCTATAATATTCAAGCATTAGATATAGACGTTCTTATTAAATTTAATAATCTCTTTTCACTAAGAGTTTTTCGAGCACCAGAAACGCGTTTTATCTAATTTGCACTACAGATTTTACAAAAAAAAAATCCATTTAGTACTCTAATTTTTCTCAAAATAATGATAAAACATGTCAAAAAAGCAAGTGCCCCACTTTGGCTTCTCAAGCTGGCCCTACTGTGAGCCAGTACCTAACATAGTCTCGTTTTTTAAGAGTATCGCTTAACACCTCTAAGAGTGTCGCCTAACACGTTTAGCATAGTTTTATGAAGGTACAACACCGCCAGATTACCAATTTCTTTGTTAATTTTATTTAAAGGATAAAACTGTTTTCTTTCATAAATATCATCTTTAAAAAAGGTTTAACAATTACGTTTTCAATAATGTTTTACTGTTTGTATTGACTTTACTATTAAAAAATTAATGAAAAAGAAAGACCTTATTTAAGAAACCCGCAGTATTATAATTTTTCATGTTTAATTTCGAACGGTGTTTTAATAGTGTTATTTTACACCGAATTTACACTTCGAATTGGCCCCTAAAAAGTCAAGGTAATAAAACTCTCTTTTGGGTGTTTTTACGGTGTTTACACCGTTTTAACACCTTTTTAACACGTCCATTTCTTAGAGTGCATAGCCCAGTATAGAGTCCCTCCCTCCAACACGTAACGAAAATTTTAAATTATCTTATTGGCTCACTTATGACGTAATTCCATTTTACCTGTCACTATGACCTGCCTCTTCTTTCAAACCCCTCCGTCCCGTGGAAGAGGGTCCGCGACTTTGATGCGCGCCCAGATTACTCTGTTCTCCATTCCTACTTCTAAAATTAAATCTATCCCTGATATCAGTAAAAAAAGTAATCTAAAATTTTCATTAATTAGATTTTGCCGAGTGAAATTAATTATTTGCATATGGAAGGTGATTGAAAGCTGTTATTAAATATTTTCATATCCATTAACATTGAAGAGTTTGGCGACCATGGTGGAAGTAATGCTTTAAGTTATTGTTCTGGAGATCATTGATATCCAAAGACCCTTTTGATGCAACCCAAAGTATCGGGACATATAAGGGGGTTGATCCCTTGCCGTCTCTGTGCAGTCTCACGATCTCCCAAGCCTACAGTGCTAAAAGGGGGGATGGAAGGCAAAGTTTTGCCCCAGTGTCTTTCCCTCTAAAGACGATACAAATTTTTGACTTATTTAGATGAGTCAACTTGAGTTGAGTAAACTAATTGGAATGTGTGAACAGAAGTTGGACAAGTTGAATCACCAATTAAAAAACTGACAACTGACCAGTTTTTGCTGACTCAACTTTTTGACACATCTAGTTGAGTCAAAAGTTGAATCGTCTGAAAAGCCGTTTAGTTACATCGAAGTTGTCTATTACGTCTGCGGTTCCATCTTTTTAAATACGTTCTTATGATTGGCCAGGAAATAATTGTTAAACATGTTATAAATTATTACCTTGAAAACGTTTTGTGTTAATTACTAATAGACTTTCCAAAACTTGTAGGTAAAATAGACTGATGTTTAACTACCTTGTTGGGTCCAAAGACATTAGATATGACTTCAACAACAAGGATTTTGTTCCACTGGTAACATTGAAGCCCTATCTAACGTCTTTGGATCTACTTAACGGATCATGCAGACGATACTGCAGCCACCTTTAGAAAAGGTTCTATGTTGTTTTTAAGAACAGTAAATTGGACACCTTACTCTGTTTTAACTTCGGCTCACGGTAGTCAACTCATTCTACAGAGCATCTCAAAAAGGTTCAGTAGAAAACTTATTTTAATGAAAGTCAAGTTGAAAAATAATATTTTATTTATTTATTCAAACGAATAGCAATAACAGAACGCGTGCCACTGAAGTGGATATAATTCTTACGTAGTGCCCAGTATGATGTTTACCATACTTTCTCTTAATTATGTTTCTTTGGTTGACGAAAATAGTTCAGCTTTTGGGGCATTCAAGGTGCTATTGTACGTATGATTATTGATGGTGATCCATAATTTCGAAATGCAAATCTCTCCAGTTGCATTGCCTACGTAGGCACTTCGACCGAATTACATTTAAAATGCGCCTACGCTCTTCTTACTTCCTCACTTTATATTATTTCTATTTGCCTTTGGTACAAGTTAGTTCTTTCTAGGCCAATATAAAAGCTTATCGTTTGTGTAATGGAAAACGTGTTCTCCTATATGATCGGTTGACGGGTTATTTGCTATTCTAACTGTGACTGCAAACTAGGAGAATTATATGTAGAGGACAAAATTGTTTACAAACTCCAACTTTTAATTAACATTTCCACAATATCAATTCTAACGATCAATTTTAATATTATGACATTATATCATATACAGTATGTACAAATTCAGAGTTGCTTAACATTATCGTGTGAAAGTTTAGATTTTTTATTATGAAGGACAAGTTAATTAATCATTGTGACGATTCGCTGCTGCCGTTCATATGGATCCCGTTGACTGTATTCTGTAAGATCAAGAAAGATTTGGGGATATGATCGTTATTTTGCACTGAGATGAATTAATAATTGATTCAAAGCTACTGAGCCGAAATAAACCATACACAGGCTGTTTCTGAAAGGTTTATCAGAAATTATGGTGATTTTGTTTTGGGTGATTTCGAGACAAAAATGCTTTACGATTTTCTACGTCAAGATCTCATTCATTTACGTGAATGAAATCTTGCTACGTCCGGGCCACCGTTTTCTAGTTATGTGCGGAGTATTTTATGGATGACACCTTAATTAAATTAGTCTTTCAGTTTTTTAACTAAATTTAAGGGGTTATCCATGAAATACTATAATCTTGACTTGAAAATGGTGGCCCGGACAACAAAATGTCATAGAACTGTTTTGACTCAAATTCGCCCTATGGAAAATCCCCTTAATTCTGATAGACCTTTCAGAAACACACGGATGTCTTCCTGTTTTTCCTGTCAAGGGTTTTTAATCCTACTCAGTAGTGTTGCTAGGGTGTGAAATTGGGGGGGGGGCTAATTTGGGAAAACTGTTTGAAAGTTGTTTTAAGAAATTAATAACCAAATTTTGCATAATTGGTTCATTGTAATATGTGTAGACCTTTATAACTATCCGAAAATTTGTGTCAACGTGAAATTATTCGTATTTTAAAGATATACAAACTTTTATTGATAAAAAGTACGGAACCGAATTATTGACTGAGAAATTTGTGGATGAAAGACTATCACTCGTCTTAAATTTAGTTTTTGGTTTGCTTTTAGTCCTCACTACTATTTGATATTGAAACTCATCTCTACAAAGATGAAACTTAACGAACCTATCATTAGAATTTTTATACACTATATTGCTACAGAATTTTTGGAGGCTACGAGCAGTTTTTGGTAGGGCTTACGCGGCTACGCCACTGATCCTACTTCGGGGTGAAGAAGAAGGTTAAAATTGGGTAAGTGGTTTCCTGAGAGCCCAATAATGATGTGAAGAATCATGAAACCCCCAAAGGTTTTCCCCTAATCGACTCTAGCTTGTATGTAGGAAATATGTGAAAAAAAATTTAAAGACCAAAAACTTTGCCCCATGTTTTATCCTGACCTTCTAGTTGTAGCCTATTTGTATTGGAGGACACGACTTTCCTGCAAGAGACAGGCTTAAACGCTAGTGTTGTATAACGCCCTTAGAAGTTTAAAATGTATATGTGCACTCATCCCACCACATAGTTGTAGCCTATTTGTATTGGAGGACGCGACTTTCCTGCAAGAGACAGGCTTAAACGCTAGTGTTGTATATCGCCCTTTAAAGTTTATAAAATATATGTGCCCTCATCCCACCACATAGAAACATCTGTTCTTCATACTTACATTGTTGCCTGTAGCGTGCGTGTCGAAAGTACTTCCAACGTTTGAAATTCCATGTACATCTCCGACCGTTGTTTTGTAAGATGTTGCTTCAGTTTTGTTTGTATAGTTGCTTCCACCATAGAACGAGTGGTTAGTACCGTCAATGTGAGAACTAAGATAACAATTGGAACGTTTATTTCTTGAGGCTGCATAAAATAACTTTTTTCAAGCCTCCACATCTGCAGTTGGATCCAATCTCGGAGGAGATCAAATAAGTAAAACAAGACGGCCCAAGGGCTCGTAATAGTAGCCATATCGTACGAGTGAATAGCCCCTCTATACCCTACCCTAATGAGTGGATAACCCCTCTATACGTTACCCTAATGAGTGAATAGCGCTATCTTTTTCAATGCTTAAATGATTTACCGTACATAAAATCAGAGTGAATAGCCCCTCGATTCCCTACTCTAAACAGTGATTAAATTATAACCGTATAAATTTACTTATGCTGTAATTCTAATATTCCGGCGAATCGAAGAACAGATAGTTTTTAGTTATAATCCCCTCGATGAGTTTACAACATAGACTTATGCCGATGCACACTTATCGCATCTTATAAATTTCTAACAAGGACTTATGCCCAGAAACTTTTGAAAGAGAAAGTTTAGTTATAGTGATTACGCATTTTAGTGATTATCCCCTCGAATTACCTTTAGCAATGCTAAAATGATCAAACGCATAACGCTCATTTAACACTATGTTAGCTCTATCTAAACCCACATTTGAATTAACCGCCAAAACGTTCCAGTCAAACATAACATAGATGACGATAGCTACCGAACGAGAACGAAAAACGGGGAAATCGTTATCTATTTAATTAGCACATACATAAAAAGAAAATAAATATAAAAACCCCAAACATACAAATTCATAAGTATCCGACTCCACAGATAAAAATTCAAAAGTTTCCGACCCCACAGATTAAGAGGTACCCCACCCCACATCACCCCGACATTTTAGAGATAAGAATAAATAATAAAAAACTCGGAGTTTCTATCAAGTCTCTATGGTTCATTGGTAGAGTGGCTGTTTACTACGCCAGCGACCCGGGTTCGATTCCCGGGTCTGGCCTGAAAAAGTTTTAATTAAAATTAATTCTCTAACCGAGCCCAGTAACCCCTATGGGTGGGTTGTGGTAATATAAAGTTCCTTTTAAGCTAAAATCTGACGATAACGAAGCGACAACCCCGGCCACTACTACTACTACGGACGGCTCGGGTCAAACTAAGAGCCTATCGTATACTACGATATGGCTAAAAAAGACCTTTTTCAAAAGTTGGGGCTAAATAGAGTCTGGTGTTTCACCACCTTGTTTTCTTAAGATGTAACATCCGGTATGTGAATCCAAAGATGTTACATATGGCTTCAATCATATCATCATAACTCTGAAGCCTTATCTAACGTCTTTGGATTCACATATCGGATGTTTCGTCTCAACCCTGTATCATGCAGACGATACTAAGCCCCACCCACTTTTGAAAAGGGTCTATTGAGTTTCTATAAAGGATTTCTAATAGTGAAATGATTTATTTAACCATTATGAAAGGTTTATTATCTTGATAAGGGTTTTGCTTGAATAAATGGATGGGCAAATTCAGAGAAACTCCGAAACTTTTTATTAATTGGTGTTGTTACTAAAGGTCGCTTTTAAGGAAGATTTTGAAAGATTAAAAGTTGATTTCTGAAGTTTTGATTTCTACTGCATATTTATTGTTGCTATGTTTCTGGTGATACTACAACGATTATCAATAGAGCTATCTCAGAAGCCTTAATGTGACGTCACCCATGCTATTTGCCCATAGAACCAAAGCGGTACCAAACATGTACGCCCACTGGCAAAGCTAAGCCCATGACGTTTTACCTAGGCACTGACGTCACAACATTGATAACTCTATGAAAGTGGCTATTGGATATATCATGTTGTATCATTTGACTCTTCCAAAAATAATATTTAAAGTTATTATTTTAAACATTACAACAATGTTGAACGATTTTTTTACTTCAGATTACAGGTAAGGTCACAATGGTGGTATGGAGTGGTTTCGCAGCTACAGACTTTATGCATATTTTTCTTATTTTACAAGAATACAAAGTGTTAGACTATTACGAATGTCCATAATTGAATATAGGAAAAAAAAACCTTACTTGTTTTGCGAAGAAGACATTTTCGTTAAATTTTCTTGCGTCTTAAAATTTACCTTCTCAAGCAACTAGTGAAGAGTCCTTGGATCCTTTTAATCTACTTTCATTTTGATAAGAAGTGCCTTTCTTCAAATTCAAAGAAAACACTTGTGGCATGGAATACATAGAGTTAAAGTAATAATTTTGTAGCCGTTTTCTCAGGGTTTTAGAAGTAGGAATGGAGAACAGAGTAATCTGGGCGCGCGTCAAAGTCCCGGACCCATTTCCCCGGGACGGAGGGAGGGGTATGAAAGAAGAGGCGGGTCATAGCGAAAGAGGTAAAAAGGATAAGTATTTTTCGCCGTCACCGTCAGCAACGTCATCAAAACGTAGTTTAAGTGAGCCAATAAGATAATTTAAACTTTTCGTTACTGGGCTATGAGTCGGAATGAAGTAAATACTAACCGTTCTCCATTCCTACTTCTAAAATTAAATCTATCCCTGGTATGACGAATGCTACCTCGCTAATAATCTATCATGCTCAGCCTTTCACCTTGCACGTGCCTACCAAAAATGAAATCACTGTTAGAATGACGTCAGAATTATGACCCACTAAATTCGCAGATATATTAACCAAGGGAAAAATATATGGGGCAAAATGATTCTTAAAAGCTGTATGTATTCCTGTGGTGATATGTAATCTGTAAAGCTAAGGCTGTTAGATAACACCTTAATCTATATGAACATATATTATTCAAACGTGAATATATGATCACGGTCACGAGAGGCAAATGTTAACATCAGCAAAAGGTCCACATCCTGTTTCGCTTCCCTCCAATTACGGACATCATTTTTAAGCTCTCACCCTTAATTACTAACTACTGATTGAACGTAAAAATCTAAAAATTGTAAGGCATAAGCAATTTTAACTTTCCTAGAATGATACAAGGTCCATAAGAATTATCATCAAATTATTCCTGAATAAGGATTCTTATGCTACAGCTCTAGTAAATTCATGTACTGGCTTAAGATACTTGCAAAGAGAAATGAAGACCTTTCTTTATAGTGATGGTGACAGTTTTAATGTTTTATTCATGGATATATCTCTCTTGATTCATGGAGTTATTTATTTGTTTCTAGATATGTTTAAATTCTTACTTAAACTAAAAGTTATCAGATTATCTTCACGCGCTTCTTCGTCATCCTTTGTCAAACTTGAGGTAGTGTAATAATCAATTTATTACATTTATTTAAAAAAATATATCTATATAACTGTCAAATATTCACTTAAGGACAAACAAAAGGTATGTGCCTAGAATTTTGAAAATGATTATTTGTGACACCACGTGAGCCCTGGTTTTTAGCGAGAATTTCCATCACCAACAAAGACTCTTTAAAAAGAACCTTATATTAATAGAAAAGAAAAAGTAGACAGGCATTATGATGAGGACGGCGAAAAATACGCAATTCCTTTTTACTTCCGTCGCTATGACCCGCCTCTTCTTTCATACCCCTCCGTCCCGTGCAAGGGGGTCCGGGACTTTGACGCGCGCCCAGATTACTCTGTTCTCCATTCCTACTTCTAAAATTAAATCTATACCTGGTTTGAGCAAAGGAAGATCAAGCAAGGGACGTTTTGTCAGAATAGAAGTCTCTCTTAGCGAAAGACAGTTTTAAATGCGCATGATCGGAGCGCAACACGTCATTTCCCTGCGTAATTGCCACCAGACGCCAGTGACAAAATTGTCTTCTGCCTCAGTATGACGCGTCAGAAAATTGGGCACTAGCAAATTGGCAAAGTGAGCACAAATAAACAATTTCGATGTAACTGAGAGAAATATAATATATTTCATTTCACGCTTATTTACCAATGACGATTCTATTCCTTGGCTAAAATTACCCCTAAAGTCCATTTCTGTGTCTACTTAATTAAAACCATATCGTCCGTTATTACGAGTACCATATTAGTTTTATCTTAAGCATGAAAATAAAACTTCTTCTTCAAATATCATAAGATAGATTTAATTTTAGAAGTAGGAATGGAGAACAGAGTAATGTGGGCGTGCGTCAAAGTCCCGGACGCCCTTCCACGGGACCGGGGGGTGTGAAAGAAGAGGCGGGTCATAGCGACAAAGGTAAAAAGGAATAACATATGTATATTTCGCCGTCCCCTTCAGCAACGTCATCAAAACGTAATTTAAGCGAGCCAATAAGATAATTTAAACTTTTCCTTACGTGTTGGAGGGAGAGGCTTTATACTGGGCTATGAGCCGGACTCAAGTATATACTAACTGTTCTCCATTCCAACTTCTAAAATTAAATCTATCCCTGATTAGACTTATTGTGAAGGCCAAGTAAAGATAATTTCAGTTATTTTTAACATCTAATGGAAACGTTATTTTCCAGTGAAGGTTATTACTCGTGCTACTGGTGACGTGTACAGTGCTATAACTAAAACACCATGTGCTTTTTCAACAACTACGGTAGCTTATTTACATCTATACATAGAAACAAGGGCAAAAATAATTTTGCAATACTCCGTGTGGTTTCCAATGTGCTAAGGTTGTACTACACCCACCAACCATCAAGGCTCGCGTACCATTAAGGCTATTCAGTGTCTCGCGTACGCTAGAGTTACGAAGAGTGCCACATAAACTTGGGAAATGCCTGCCCAATTCAATACTCGCGAGATAAAGTGACCACGACACCTTAAGATGACACTTCTAGTTTAGCATACATTTTTTCTCTTTCCGTTAAGTCGTAGTAAATCAACGCAATCATAAGTAAATCCATGAAGTAACAAAATTCAAAATTTCGTTTGCCAAAAAAAAATAAATCCACAACTTACTGGTAAATTACAGGTGTTCCCGATGTCTATGTAATTTCGAAAGCAACCTCACAAATCGCCTCCTAGTGAGGGAAAGGTTTCTATATATATGCATATACATATATGTTTACGGAAACTGGTTCTAGGGTGGTAAAATTGGTGGGTCAGGGACAATATTTACTCATACGGGACTATCAAACAATGTTAAATTCTTCATTTCCGGGACGAGTTTAAAATAATTCTACACTTCTACAAGATACGTTTCACAACTTCTTTTAGTACCTGAGCTCTATAATGAACTTTAAAACAGTCCTCGTGCCACGATTTTTGAACTATCAAAGTTGTCACGTCTTTCAAAAGTCCCCTTTATGATTGCAATATCCATGAAATCGCGTGCACTGCCATTGCGCGTGCATTACACTAACTAAATAACGCGTAACTAAATAACTGGGTATCAGAGCATTACTCCGTTGTATATTACATAACCACTCGGAGTAAGAACAGTTGAAACTCGGGTTAGGGGGATTGGCAGACAGGAAGTACATGTATTAAAAGGTGGAAAAATTTATTTTAGCTTCAAATTCCACTTGTGGGAGCTTTAGCTTTGCAAGTCCGCCGTTAGTGTGTGTAGGCGTAGAGGATACGCAAGCCTCTGATGGCGCCCTTTAACGGTTTAAAGGTGATAATTTATATCTGGGTGAGTTATTATATGTATTTACTAAGCCTAATTACCTTTGAAAGAGAGTTACGCAAATTTTCTCCAAAATGCCAGAATTATGCTTATTTTCCCGTAAAATGCTAGAATAAATCTCCTATATTGGCGCCATTGCTGTAATCATTTTGTATCATGAGAGTGCTCAAAGACGGCAGTGTATTAACCCCCTTGTATGTCCCGGTAAAGAGGGTTTCCTACTCCCTTTTCTTACATCCAAAAAAGTCTATACTAGCACGAGTACCCACTACCCAGTGAAACCAAATTACATTTACCTGGATTGCGCTAGGAAATCTATGATCATGAAAAACCAAAAACATTTTAATGCCCGGAATACCTCAAAAGCGCAACTACTATCGTCGTAGAGATGACAAAGATAACGTCTTGAAGTACAAAGCGACCTAAACAAGACGGCCCAAGGGCTCGTAATAGTAGCCACATCATACGAGTGAATAGCCCCTCTATACCCTATCCTAATGAGTGGATAACCCCTCTATACCATACCATAATGAATGAATAGCGCTATCTTTTACAATGCTTAAATGATTTAGACTTACCGTACATAAAAATCAGAGTGAATAGCCTCTCGATGCCCTACCCTAAACAGTGATAACCGTAATACCGGTAGAGGCAGCCAGTCAAGGCCGGCGCCCGCGGGAAGGGGAAATATAACAAGCTATACCATTCTTTCCATTTAGCTTTAAAAAATTAGATTATTAATGGTTATTTAAGAATTAAAGCCGCCACTTCCACTTTAATGAAGTCTGGTGGAGTATACGACCCCAAAGATACAAATTCAGAAGTATCCGACCCGAAAGATACAAATTCAGAAGTATCCTACCCCAAAGATACAAATTCAGAAGTATCCGACCCGAAAGATACCAATTCAGAAGTATCCGACCCGAAAAATACAAATTCGGAAGTATCCGACCCGAAAAATACAAATTCGAAAGTATCCGACCCGAAAGATACAAATTCGAAAGTATCCGACCCGAAAGATACCAATGCAGAAACCCCAAAGATACAAATTCAGAAACCCCAAAGATACAAATTCAGAAAATATAAAGAAAAGAAATATAAAGACCAAAATACACAAATTCAGAAGTATCCGACCCCAAAAATACATAAGTATCCGACCCCAGAAATAAATAGGGCCTCCCTCATTCCCGACCCTTCATAGATAAATTAAATAAAGAAAACTCGCTTTTATTGTCAAGCCCTCGCGGTATAATAGCCCTTTTCGCATGTCGGAGGGTAAAAGTGGGGTAAAATGCGAGGCGCATGCGTGTTAGTAACAACGTGGATAAAATAGCAGACTACGGTCTTAGCCTCCGCGTATTTCCTCATTATTTTAGAGGCATCAACTTTGCCATTAAATTTGATCATTTTCAATACATTTTCTTGATTTTTTTTCTTAGAAATTTGGAAAAAAAGTGTAATAAAATTCATTTAAGCCAGTGGTTTTTTAGTTAGTTCAATTTTGTAGCATTGTTCAATTATTTTTTTTCATATGATTCTTAAGCCTTTGCACTATGCCTGGATGCTGTGTTGTGGTAGTGGGTGGGATGCAAGAATCAGTCGTATAAAGTAAAGAGGGATGGTAAAACAGTGGAAATTAAATTCACATAATTGTTGTGAAAAGGAGAACGAGTTATAAATCGAAAATGTTGGAACTCCAAAGACGGGGATATGTAACATGCATTTCGTTATTGTGTATCGGACCCTGGTCGGGAATCTACGATGTGGCTAAAAAGCTAGAGAGAAAGGGAAACTTCGCTTTGTAAATATAATAATAATAATAATAATAATAATAATAATAATCTAGACTTGTCTATGAAGGGATTTCCACACTAAGCCTGTGGCTTGTTTACAGGTGGGTTCCTTTACAATGAATAGAGGGGTGGTTGCTACAGCTAACCTACAGCGCCCTATACTAACTATTATCTTTTTGATTCTGGCTAGACATACAGTACAGTCTATTTGTTAAATCATATTAAAAAACCCCCTTTCGAGGCCAACTCGTTGCAATGTTTCCTAACAATTAAATTAGTTTAACCTTATTAATCTGAGGTTTAACTTCGCACTCCCCTGATGACATCACGGTCTAGAGCGTCAGCACGCGGCAGTCAGATGTTTAAAACTACCTAACAGCACTTGAATTCTAGCCTTAGCGCTTCCATGAGCTATGACCATCACACTCTTTCCTGATAGAAGCTTCCCTAATAAGGTTATCAGGGGAGTATAATTAATTTAGTTGTTGTCCAAATGTGCATTTTTTTTTCATATTACAAAAAGAATAAATTTCTTTTAGTCGTTTTACTTGTTATATATGCTTATTATAATTTAATAAATGTTCTAAAACCAAAACTAGCCCCTTTTAAAAAAACGTGTTTCTATCCCTTTAAAGCCATTGAAAGGAAAAACTCGCTATACTTGATAATCTGTTTATTTAATGAAATTCAAGAATTGAATAAATTCTTGAACGTCGAGGTTTATTTGGGTTAAAACGCATATTTACAGCAAAGTTGGTGAATTTCTCTGATATGATCACAAAAACTAGATTCCCAGTACTTAATATGACAGTGTGGTCTTCAGTTCAGTAGAACCTTAGTTATTAATCCCATTATGTAAGTTTATTGTTCGTGAAATTCACGGATAATTAACGGTTCCGGAAGGAATTCCGTGAAATGTTCAAGATTGAACTTTGTTCTTGATAGAGAAGCTCATGTTAAGACATCCAATTTCATTTCCGGATTGGTCGACAAAGGTCGCATTTCCTTCGTAATTTCCTTGCATGATCCTGATGAACATTCTTCCGAAATCGGGCAATTGCAGCGGTGTCCGATTTGCTCGGTACAACCCTTTGGTAGCTTGGCAATCGCAGTTCAAACCGGATGGAAACATTGGACACAGTTTGTTTGGGTTATCGAAGAGTATATCGCACACATCGTATGAACTGAAAATATAAAAAAGTCGAATTTTTTTATGAGAAAATAGTGTAATTGTTTCTGCTTGTTTATCCAAGAAGTGATATCTAGTTTATTAGGGAAAAGGTATAAGATGCCTGAGTATTCGCGGGCCATAGTCCCAGTCCCCCTTTCGAAATACAAGGGGGGGGACGTAAAAGGAGGCCGGGCTATTTCGCCTCTCCTCGGTCGGAAAATACGTAATTTTCGTCATCAAAATCAAGCAAGGGGAATTTGGTCAGTGTAGAAGTCTCCCATCGCGAAACGTAGCAGGCCACGTGTCTAATTTTTTGGCATTATTTTTAAATGAGCTTATACAATAACTTCCAGACGTTAACTTCAATTTAAACGAATAGTTGGTCGCTCTCAAGAATGGTTCATTGCTTAAAAAACGATCGGTTAGGGTAACGAGAAACGTCTAGTCTCCCAATGGTAGGATTTCCACCAAAGGTTTTCACGCAATTGTGAATTTTCTTATCATTAACTGTGAATCAATCGCCTTATATACCCTAAACTAGCTGTTACCCGCGGCGTTGCTCGCGTATAATAAAAACTTCCATCAAAATAATATAAAGAATGGGCGGATTTTACTGATGACCAATTTTTTTGTAGCACCCTATTAGCGTAGGCTCTCGGCGTTGCCCGTCAGCCCGTCGGGACATTTTTATTACTTTCCATGCGGACATTATAATCCATAAAGAAGGGTTTTAAGTTTGTGGCCGCCATTTAAAAAGATGGCTACAAATCCAGACCAAACGACCACTCACCCCGTCTATAGGTTAAAGGAAACCAGTGTACTAAATATTTGTGAAATCGGTTGATACGCGCGGTTTTTGTTGCATAGAGAAGATGTTTTTACATTTCTGGGCGCCATTTATTAAGATGGTGGCGGATTGGAAAAATCTTTCTCAGTACGCGCCTACTACTTATGAGTAACGTTCCTGCAAATTTTCAGCCTTCTAGGACAAGCGGTTTGGGCTGGGCGTTGATTATCAGTCAGTCTGTCAGTCAATTAGTCAGTCAGGACTTTGATTTATATACAGTGTGGAAGAGATCAGAGCAACACCTACTGTTGTGTATGTAGGTAATAATAATAGGGATGCTATTTATAACACCTACCTTTGTGGAAAACCCCTAAAACCCCTGACGGACTACTTCACTGCAGTACATTTCCGAGCTCGTATACAGGGTGTGACATGTGTCATTGTATGCAAATGAGAACGTGCAACAAGTATCATAGTGAATATCGTTTAATGATGCGCACTTTGAAACGTTAAAGACCTACGATTAAGCTTAGGAACTAAGGCATCACACTACAAATGAAAGGGCTGTTTGGTAAACCCATCAGCGTAAATGTTCGATGTGCCTACCGTCGTGGTGTAGGCACTCTTCAAGACGATTGTCCATGCCTTGGATTACGTTTTCTATCATTTGAGGAGTGATTCGTTCAATTGCGCTTCGAATTCTGGCCTTCAAGTCGTCTACATTTAAAGGTTCTGTTGCAAACACCTTCCCCTTAACATATCCCTATAAGAAGAATTCAAGTGGGGTTAGGTCAGGGGATCTTGCTGGCCACGGAATTGGTCCACCTCTACCGATCCAACGGTTTGGAAAGTGCTCAGTTAGCCATTGGCGAACATTGACCGCCCAATGTGGTGGCGCACCATCCTGCTGAAACCACAGGTCCCGCATCACTGCTAATGGTAATGCGTCTATCGCATCACTAAACTCGTGGTGGCTTTGGCCTACTTAGATAAGGAATCCATACGAGGTTACGAAGGTCAGAATTTTCCGCGGCACTGAGAATTCGGCACATTATTCAATCAAACGTACGCGTCGTTACTAGCAGCTTAGTTCGTATAAACGTAAGTCCTGTGTCGTAGACGAATGGCAGCCTACTCCAACCGAGAAAAATTGGACATGACGTTTATTTTGGGTGAATGTCGCGGTAACGTTCTACAAGCTTCATTGCTTTATGCCGAACGCTTCCCACACCGACGAAGGCCGGTTCGAAGAACCTTCACGAACATTAGAGACAACTTACGAGATTTCGGGAGTTTCGTCGTGCAAGACCGTCAACGTAGAAGAGACCGTATAATTGGTAATCATGATAGGGAAGTCGACATTCTAGCACGTTTTGAAGCCAATCCTCATACTAGTAGTAGAGCGATCGGAGAAGAGGTTGGTCTAAGCCATTCAACCGTTCTTGCCATTTTACATCGGCATCACTACCGGCCCTATCATATCCACCTCCATCAAGCCTTAACGGACGATGACTACCTAAGACGTCAAGACTTCTGTCTTACCATGCGCGAGCTAATTGAAGCCGATCCATTGTTCTTAAGAAAGGTTCTTTTTTCTGATGAGGCGACATTTCACAGGGATGGTACGGTAAACCGACATAACTTACATTACTGGACCCAACGAAATCCATACTGGTTACGGCAACATTACCATCAAATTCGATGGAAGATAATTGTTTGGTGTGGCATTCTGGGGAACAGAATCATCGGACCTCTCTTCTTCGAGGACAACATTACTGGTGACAGGTATTTGCACTTGCTGCGCCACGAGTTTAGTGATGCGATAGACGCATTACCATTAGCAGTGATGCGGGACCTGTGCTTCCAGCAGGATGGTGCGCCACCACATTGGGCGGTCAATGTTCGCCAATGGCTAACTGAGCACTTTCCAAACCGTTGGATCGGTAGAGGTGGACCAATTCCGTGGCCAGCAAGATCCCCTGACCTAACCCCACTTGATTTCTTCTTATGGGGATATGTTAAGGGGAAGGTGTTTGCAACAGAACCTTTAAATGTAGACGACTTGAAGGCCAGAATTCGAAGCGCAATTGAACGAATCACTCCTCAAATGATAGAAAACGTAATCCAAGGCATGGACAATCGTCTTGAAGAGTGCCTACACCACGACGGTAGGCACATCGAACATTCACGCTGATGGGTTTACCAAACAGCCGTTTAATTTGTAGTGTGATGCCTTAGTTCCTAAGCTTAACCGTAGGTCTTTAACGTTTCAAAGTGCGTATCATTAAACGATATTCACTATGATACTTGCATACAATGACACATGTCACACCCTGTATACGAGCTCGAAAATGTACTGCAGTGAAGTAGTCCGTCAGGGGTTTTGGGGTTTTCCACAAAGGTAAGTGTTGCTCTGATCTCTTCCACACTGTAGATTTAGATTTCGAAAAATATACTTAAAGAGGCATACGTTAGATTTCAAACCTCAACAATAGCTATGTTTGAAATTATTTTTTAGAAGTAACGTTTCTTAAAACGACTTAACTAGAAATAAGGTAGATTAATGACGATTAAGATAATTAATACCAATTATATTTATTAAATTATTTAAGAAAATCCTCTTGACAAGGAAAGGTTTATTTTGGTTTCCCAACTTGTTATATATACCTTTGTAGGTGCTAAACAAAGAGTTATCGATCCACAATCACTATAATATTAATCGAATGCCCACACCGTCCACAAATATTAGTGCAATGTACCAAAAAATATTTTTGCGAAACAACTTCTTTGGCCCATTTCTTCTTCACTCCAAACTGCTGAAGCTATTATAATTTGGATTTACATTTCCGTTTGCACTTAACAACTCTTGAGTATTCTTGGTTCGAAAGTTCATTAATTCAATTGTCTTACTTTGATTAAATGGGCACACTTTATTCCGGAGCGTATCAAATAAGATAGGGCACATTATTCCGAACAAAACAATGACCCCACCGACAATTGAAAAAAGTGTAGGGTGATTATTGTTCAAAATTACTTCTAAAGCGAACGAAAACGGTACCAATGAAAGAGTGAGCAAAGCTTGAAGGCTTGATTTTCCATTCTTGTAAGCGAAACTAAAGAACAACAATGCCGTAACGATAGGCACCGAGGACCCAATCACCAGAAAGGGAGACAAATCACAGTTCAAGTGGAGTTCATCATATCTTATCGTTACTATGACGCTAACGATCGACAACATAAAGAACAAGGCGTAGTTCATCGCGTATATGTCGATACCATGAGTCTTCTTGCTCACGAGAGTGATGACAGCCATAGTGCAAGCACTAAAAAGCGCAAAACATATGCCGTAAACATTAGGTTGCTCTCCATATTCCCCTCCGAATATAAACGTTGGTTTACTCATAATGAAAATTCCACAAACGGACATAATTGATCCGATCAGCGTTGATGCTTTGAATTTTTCTTCGGATATCATTGGTGATAATACACACACTATGATGGAGTAAACAGAGATAATGGCGGATGCGTCAGACTGCGATATTAACGTTAATGCCAACTGTTCCGAATATAGTGACAGTGACCACATGACTATCCAGAGAAACGCGTACTTGGCTTGTAAAAGATTGAACTCTTTTGGTTTTTCGATGCTCAGTGTCATTATGGGTTGCAACATCACTAGACCAACTAGCCACCGGTACAAACTGGTTATCAAGACGTTGTTGGAGTTTATAAACTCTTTTTGGAGAACTTGACCCAAAGCTATTAGAAAACTTCCCGTTATGGATAAAATACTTGGAATAATGAAAGTATCGCTTGAGAAAACGCGACGTATTTGCTTCATATTCATCATTCAACCAAAACTCGTTGCAGAGCAGCAGAGGGATGAGTTGTTTACTAATCGTTTAATAACGTTGAAGCGACGAAAACAAAACAACATGAACGTCAGTCTGAGAGACAATAGCGCACAGAGTAGACCTTCCTAGCTAGAAGTACTCATACCGTACATATTACGACAAGCTGGAAAAACCAAAATTTCACCTCTCCAACTTAAGTGGAATATTATGTCTCCAATTTTTCACTGGATATGCAGCTTTTATTGCTATTTGATGAAAAGCTTGTCGCGGTTCAGCAACTGAGCCTTCACACACACACATAATTTACATAATTAATTAGGCCTACCGTTCAGGCTCCTGCCTGTTTAGTTTATGCAGAGAGAATTTATAATAGGGAGTGGGAGCTCTTGCCCTGGGCAGTGCTAAATACAAGTAGCTCAAACAAGAAGGCTGCGTCGTTTAAAAGGGGCCTGGTAAATTTCCGGTCACATGACACTCCTTTAATTTTCAAGTTTGCCCTCAAACAAGTATTGGTTGTACAATTACCCAATAAGGGTTCGTGATTTTCCAAATTTATTTGAACTGTGATTGCGGTCCTGAAATGCGAGCACGTTTTCCTCCGATTTAAACAATGTGAACGCGATATCCCCGAGGTGTAACAGACAGACAGTAACGTCGAGAACAGAACCTCTTCGTGGCAAACGTCCCTCGGAGAAGTAAAAAGTAAACGTGCTTTACACGTACATTCTAGTTTGTACGCAAAACCATTGTAATTTTTGCACCGTTCTTTAAAACTACATTTATGTTTTTTAAGCAACAAAAGGAACTGAAATACCAATTAAAAGTACTTTGGAGATGGTTTTAGGTAGTATACTGAAATTGGAAACTATAAGCAGAAGGGAATAAGAGAGAAGGTAGACATTCGAGTCTGCTTTGGTAACGAGAGTCCGACCAACCTCAAGAAAACCGCGAAAGCTTTGCGCAAGTACACAGCTTTTAACCAATTTACTGCAAATATAGTTCTTTAAGTTCTCCGCGGTATCAGGCGCCTATTTGTCTGCTAGATTTTCATTCTCCAAAGGCTTAGGGCTGTCGATTATTTGTTCTTGTGTAATTATAACCTCAAGTATGTATTTTATTGAAAATAATTTTTATTTTTTAATATTAATTCGGAATAATTAGTTTTCATCTATTTATTACCTTCAAATTATCTGATTTTGGTATGTTCTCAATTCCCGTGTATCTAAATTCATTGCGCAGCTTGATTTCGTTTATCAACATGAAATTCGGCCATTTTTATCTCCTTCAATGTAAAGATGTAAACAAAACTACTTTTTTTTCGTCAACCGAGACGTCACCTTTTTATGTGACGTCACAGCTAAGACAGAAGTTAGATAGCCAATCAGTGAAGGGTAGTTGATTTGAGGTTGGTAAGACTGTTGTTACGAGTGTAAAGCATTATGGAGATATAAAGTGTGTCCCTTCTCTCTTATTCCCTTCTGCTATAAGCAAACTTGAAATTGAGTTTAGTAGAAGTGAGAAATTTTTACAGCGTGAATACTTTGTTAAAATATTAAACTGGTTTTCCTTTAATTTTTTGGACTTTCATAGATGGAAGTATTTAGTTAACCCACTCTGTTAAAACTGATAAATTGATTAAAGAATAAAGGATTTTCGGTTTGTTTTGAAATTAAATGTACCATGCAGAGTGGTTTGAAAGGTCTATTTATGTTCTCTCCGTCATCAACACTATGTAACAACAATATAAATTTAATTTACCAAATTCAATAAGATCCCTTTAATAATAGGAATATCCTTTCAAAGCAATAAAAATTTCCCTATGACCTTCCCAATGCAATCTTAATGCTGGTCGTTGTTTGCATTGGAAAGAGTCTTTAACCCTTTAGGTAGCGTATTCTTTAGGCCAAGAGATTCGTGAAGCTACTCAAATTCTAAAGCCTCAGTTACGCCCTCCCGTTTTTACCTCTCCGTGTGACGTAGTCCAGGAGAGGTTCTGTAACGGCCGTGTCTGTGTCTGTCTGTCTGTCTGTGTGTCTGTCTGTCTGTCCGTTGTTACAACCACGTGACCGCGTTCGCAGTTTGCGTATCGGAGCAAACGTGTTCGCCATTTCCGAACTGCTTTCGCAGTCACGGAAATGGCTCCTCTACTTGAGTTCTCACACCACCATCTTCTGGTCTTTGTCCATCCCACACAGACACCAGTCTGTTGTTACTGGCTTCTAATCACCACCATATTTTGTTCTTCATCCATCCCCATGGACACCAGTCTGTACATAATGGCTTCTAATCACCACCATCTTCTGGTCTTCGTCCATTCCACTTGGACACCAGTCTGTACATACTGGCTTCTAATCACCACCATCTTCTGTTTTTTGTCAATTCCACATTGACACCAGTCTGCACTTACACTGGCTTCTAACACCACCATCCACTGGTCTTCCGTCTATTCCACATAGACACCAATCTGTATCATTGGCTTCTACTCCATTATCATCGATTGGTTTTAGGATATACGCGGCGATCAGCTAGGGTTACAAGAAACGTCTAGCCTCCCTAAGGTGGGATCGCCACCAAAGGTTTTCGCAATTGCGCTTTTTCCTTACTATTATAATGGAAACGAATCGTATATATACCCCAAAATTTGAAGAAAGTGGGCAAGAGGGGTACCCTTCACTTTAAACGTCAATATTAGCAAAGTGTGAGATGATAATAGGTATAACTTTATTTTAAACGATTTAACTATTATTAATGTTAATTATTGAAGATTAAAATAATTAAAAATAATTATATTTATTTAAATATTAAAGATAAACCTCTCGTGCAAAGAGAGAGATTATCATCGCCTCCTATATCTGCCAAGGCCCGTGCATGCGATATATTTCATTCATTGCCTCCTATATCTATCAAGGCCCGTGCATTGCGAAGTATTTTTCAAAACAACAACCAAAATGGGAAGCTCCTCTCAGAAACATAATAATTTCTTTTCTCTGTATATGAAATGAAAATATGGATAATATTGCGCTCCTTCTTTAATGGTATCAATCCTTGCCTGTCTATTAATATTTTACGTAGTAGAAATACGTTTTTAGCGAAGTTTAGAGAGGATAAACATAAGCGAGATTGTTTCGGAAAAAAAATACTGCTTCCACTAATGGGTTTATACTCCTTGTGTCTGTGTGTGTCCGTCCATTGTTACACTAGTGCGTCGCGTTAGCAGTTAGTCTTGTGTTGATGTGTTAAGAAATCATACAGAACCTTAATATTCCCTTTTTCCATAATATAAAGTGAATATGTGGAAGTATTTTTCGTAATTATGATGCATTAAGTACTTTTGTAGCTTTAAAGCTCTGTTTCATTTTGATATTCCAAAGATTTTTTTAATATTGTTATTTGAAATGGCTGTTAATATATTGCTTAAGCTATACTACATCTGTATATAGAATAATCCTTGGTTTAGTGATTTCATGAAGAAAACTAAGACCTAGACTCCGGCGGGTATAACAAGTATTATCCGCAATAGGCTTAGTGAAATAAAGAGTGAATAATTGAGGCCTGAGGTGAAGTAAACTTGTGGCTTTGATTTTCGTGTCTGTAATGAAGAGACATCAACGGTTCAGAGTGAGCCGAAAGTTAAATACACTCTTAAATAATCATGTAAAGATTTTATAATGGAAGAAAAGATCATGGTGGCAATTTAATTAGTAAAAGGGCTAATGGTGAACGGGTAGTAGCTACAGACTTATTATTCTCTTTATGGTGCGCATTGACTATTAGTGCGTCTAGCTACAATTTAGCTTTGGTGTTTTTAACGTTAACATTCATGTTGGCAAACTAAGAATATTGTTGAGGTGAGACGAGACGATAGTGTTTACACTGCAAACCAGTTGTGAATGTAGCTATCAGAATATAGGCTAAACAGCTGAAGCGCAGACTTCATTTCCTGTTCTTTTCCCCATTGACTGATTTCCATGTGTCCAAGATTTATCCTTATTGGATGTAAAATGTCGTCTGCTTTACTGTACATTCGCTATGTTTGGAATACTGCTTCAATATTTCGTAAATTTTTACTTAAAAAAAAAAAGAAATAATTCCATATCTAGGTAAATAAGTTTGTAGTAGTAGACCTCTTGACACGGAGAGGTAATATTTTGGTTTTCCCAACTTGTTATCTACTGGTTCTTTCAGCGTTCCTTATAAGCCCCGAAATATTTTTCTTTATTCTATTGAGAGTTGCCAATGCATAGCTGTTGTATTATAGTGTATATATTGTAAATAAGTTTATAAGAAGTGCTCGCGAGAGTCAAAGAGGTCAAAGACCAAAAATATCCAAAAGGCGTGGGTCGCCAAGGTAACACCGGTACCCAAGTGCTGACGTCAATCTGACGTGGTCTAAAATACCACAAAAGCGTCACCATGATTGGCTGACCCGTGAAGGAGGTCATTCACGCGAACTTCAATAAAAACTCGGGTCCATCAATAGAAGAGATTCATTCAGAATTAAAATTTGTCCGACCCTCTCCGGAGGTTATGCCCGACCGCCACCGACCGAGCCACGAGACGCGAGCCTGCTACGCTATGCCGCCAACCGCGACTAAGTTTCGCCGGACTCGACACTTCTAATACCGGACGCAGGACATCGCGCGCCCGAGTCAAAAACGTAAGCGCGAATTACTGAAAAGTAAGCGACCAGGGCTGCCGATGGTAAAGAACTATTCATCTCGCCGCCACATGGATTAATTTATAAACGCGAGCCGATGAACCTTCCGCGACACGGACACTAACAAAAACGCGTCTCTACCACCACGTTCCGCTTGTCCACCCGTTTCGGACAAATCTACTAGATGCCGCGAGCCGTCGACCCTGACGAAAAACAGTAACGTTATCTCACGCTTTAGCGTTAATTTTATTTCATACTTATTTTATTATTCGTTCCATTATTTCATTTGCTTGTTTAATTTGTTAGAATTAGTTTTTACTTAAGTAAGGTCATGACCATAGTTTTCAATAGCAGAAAGTAATAATTATTAAAAGTATAAAATGTTAAACATTAGTTAACATTGGTAACTCGAAATCTCGCCTCTTTATTATTACCTCCCTAAAACCCCTAGACAAACTGACCAATTATATTTAATTTAATGATCTACCCCGTTAGATAAACCGAGGGTAGCTGAACCCGAAGGATCTTTGTAGCTTATTCGATTCTTGGTTTAGAAGTATGCTAGTCCTACTTGCTTATTCCTTCACCCTAAGTAAAATCGCTACAAACTGGGGGTCCGCAGCCGGGATTCCTCTTATTAATGAAACTTTAGTTAAATATTTATGAAACTGGCTTAAGAATTAGTCTCGATATCTCCAGGTAGCCCAATGCTATGATTTAAAATCTTAGTTTGTTTATTAGTTTGTTTGTTTAGGTTATACATTGGCTTTTCCAGGAATTATTCGTAGATTTAGTTTTATTTTGTTAATTAGTATTTTATTTCTTTTGTTTGCATAAATTTTTGTTGATCACACGTCCTCTGGTACCATAGATGAGTAAGGAAAACCCCTATTCTAGATTCGACGATTTAGATTCAAGTATTTGTAAGCAATCTCGTAACGAGCGATATAAGAATAGACAATCGAAAATGGCTTTAGTAGTTCATAGTAACCCTTCCTCCAGAAGTAATTCCCCTAGTAGGAATGTTCCACTAGCGAACAATAGTACCACTCCAAGTACGAGTAATGTAGCTTTATTAGCAGGACTTAACACGGTTAACCCCGTAAATCCAAATTTACCGCCTTCTAACACACAGGTTCCGACCAATAATCAGGTCCCTAACCCAAGTAACTCTAGCGTAGCCCCACCTCCTGCGGCTACCCCGAATGACGTATTAAAGGGATAGAATCAATCTTTTGACTACAAACGAAAAGCTTTCATTTTTTTAAATCAGATAGAACCTAAAATTACGTTTTCAAAAATATATATATATTGATAGTTTTAATAACTTAACTATTTTTAATTAATGTTTAAAAGAATTAGTTTTCGGCGCCGCTCCCATCACTGCTCCCTCTACAGTCGTTCGGCAAAAACACGAGCGAACCACCTACATTACCTGGCTAGCCTCCTCTCACACGGAAATATAGTAGATTTACACCTAAAAGTAGTTTTCATACTATTGTGCATTTTGCATTTTCGCCAAATTAGTATTTTTCATGGAAGCTAAGCCTTTGCCAAAATAGCGCAAAAATGAGGTGTTTTCAACTGTTTTGGCCATTACCCGTAACTATTTTGACAAATCTCTATCATCCCAACTCTACAACGTAACCAAGAGTTAAGGAAACAAAGGATAATAAACATGATAAATCAGAATTATGTTTACAAATGTCTTCTCGAATATGCGCCGCTTCCCCAGTGAAGGAGAAAAGCTACTATACAGTGATCTACAGCTACCTATATACTCCTATTTCCAAACAACCAATGAATCAGTGGACGTTAGCAACGTCACTAGGGTAACAAAACAAGTTGGGTGGTATTCGCGGCTAGTTTGAATTTCAAAATATCTAACGTACTTTTCTTAATTTTAAACGGTTTAATTCGATTTTTTTTTTGGCACACATAATTTTAGGCACATTTTTTAACCTAAAACTGCCCTCATCTTGTACTAGTCGGAAATCCTTGATTCTATCCCTTTAACGCTTATAATGGCGCAATTAACTCAGCAAGCTGCTGAACAAAAAAGGCTTAGTGATTTAGTAACTAAACTGTTAGCAGGTCAAAACCAAAATTTATCTACGGCCCAAACCCAAAATTTATCTAATCCCATAACACCAGCTTTAGTGACGAGCCCCTCGACGGCGCCGCCCCAAGTTACCCCTGTTGTAACAGCCGCAAATACCAATGCCCCACCTGTTATTAATATTTCGTCGACGCTTCCCCCGCAAATTTTGACCGGGCAGAGCTCTCTCAACAGCGCCTCTAGTGTAATTTCGAACAATGTCCCGATTCAAAATAGCCACCCCGCTGCTACCCAATTCTCAATGGGTACCACTCCTTTCGTTTATTCAGCACCCATGCCCACAATGTCATATTCCGGGAATCCGACCGATTCCGGCCCCAAAGAATTTTTAAAACGAGTAAAACAATTGCGATACTCTCATAACGTCACTGACGAAGTATTTTTGCAACAATTTATTTGTCCTTCCTTGCATGGTCCCGCGTTTGATTATTACGTAGAAAACGAGCCGTTTGCTACTTATGCTGATTTCGAGGCCGGATTGAAAACCCGGTTCGAACGAAAGGGCCAAGATGAGGTCATTAAAAGCAAAATCTACGACCGAAAACAAAAACCACACGAATCCGTGTGCGAGTTCGTCGAGAACATGCAAAAGCTCTTCAACCAGCTAAATAAACCCTTTTCGGAAGAAAAGAAAATTAAAGTAGTACGCCATAATTTAAAGGATAATATTCAGAAATATTTGGTAGTTAAGGACCAGTATGATAGCGTCCGCGAGTTGCTAGATGATGCAATGGGAGTAGAACGAATAGTTAGAAGGGAGGGCCGCGAACCAAGCGAATCACATTCAGCCAGCGGTCACCCGGGGAATTCTCAAGTTAGTCACCAACCTCCGCGGCAGTCTAATTCCCAAGTTCGTACGAACCAGTATAATTCGCGCCCAAATAACTCCCAGGGAAGGTCGAATACTTTCACTAATAGAAATAGAAACAATGGCCAAAGTCGTTCCCACCATCCAGGTGGTCAACCAAACCCTCCTCGCGAGATCGCCAATTCTTCCCAAGGTCCATATTATAACCCTAACGTAACGTGTTACGGGTGTGGTCAGATAGGCCACGTGCGACCATACTGCACTGAAAATTCAAATCCCGCGCCGGTTTCGGGAAACGGGGTAAGAGGCGACCGAAGAGACCCAGGAGGCGAAGCCTCCGCGGTTCCGACGTCGCCGGTTTAAAAACAGCCCAAACTAGCTCGGTAAAAGCGCCGCCAGAGTCCCCCACCATACCGGAAGGGAGAAACTTTTTAAATATATTTTTAGGCGCGATACCCTGCTTAGCATTAATCGACTCTGGTTCTTCACACACACTTATTCATAGCGACCTCAAACCTCGTTTAGAAAAACAAGGGTATTTAACCAACAACCTTAATATTGCTTTATATCAGCCGGATTCTACTTTGTTACCAACTAAGGGAACGGTTACAGTCCCGATATGTCTTCCCAGAAAGCAAGTTCCTTTTGAAGCTATTTATGTCCCAAACCTTTCGTATCAATGCATTTTAGGAAAGGATTTATTAGACCACGTGGGTATGATTCTCGACTTCGGTGGGAATAATTTTTGGTACCCCGAGAGTAGTACAGAACGTTTTAATTTTAATTTTTCGCCTACTTTTCATGGGCCAAGTAATGTTTTTAGTTTATCGACCCTCCAAAATCCTAAAATAAACCTTGATACAGAAGGAATAGCAAAAGCTCTGGAAGACGCCCCACTAGACCCTGATAAAAAGTCGCAACTACATTCCTTAGTTAATCAGTACCAATCCATATTTTCCTTGACGCCAGGCAAAACACACAAAGTGGAGCACTATATAGACGTCGGTACTAGTCTACCTATTGCCTCGGCTCCGTATAGGTATTCTCCCGCTAAAAGAGCCATAATAGACACAATTATTGATGAAATGTTACAATTAGATTTAATTGAACCTTCCGATAGTCCATGGGCCGCCCCTAGTGTGCTCATTTGTAAGCCCCCTCGCGCCCCACGTCTTTGTCAGGACTACCGTAATTTAAATGCAGTGACGAGAAAAGATGCCTATCCTCTCCCTAGGATAGACGATATCCTAGAGTCTATTCATAAACCCCGTTACATCACCACGCTGGACATGCGCAGTGGGTATTGGCAGGTCCCGCTCCATGCGGCTCATCGTGACATAGCTTCGTTTGTCACGCATAGAGGTTTATTCAGACCAAAAGTTTTAATGTTTGGCCTGACCAATGCCCCTGCCACGTTCCAGCGTATGGTGAACAACATTTTTGGGGACTTGTTTAATTCCGGAGTGTGTGCCTACTTGGACGACCTTATTATTGCTTCGTCCGATTTTAACACCCATCTAGCCACCCTAGAGAAAGTTTTTAAGAGAATATTAGATTCTGGGTTGAGCGTCAAGGCGTCTAAAACGCAATTTTGTCGACAGGAATGTCGAGTGTTGGGTCATGTTGTCAACTATGACGGTATAAAAGTCGACAGCGAAAAAGCCGATTCAATTAGTAAATATCAAACCCCTAAAAATCTCAGGCAGCTGCGTCGATTCCTAGGCATGGCATCGTATTACAGACGATTCATAAAAGATTTTTCTAAATTAGCCGCCCCCCTTAATTCATTGTTACGAGACAACACTGCCTGGGATTGGAAGGAACCACAGGAATCCGCTTTTAACGCCTTGAAACGCCATTTAACTTTAATTGAAATTATTTTTCTGTCGGTGCGGGGCCTCGAACCTGCGACGTGCCGATCCATACTAGACGCCAGTGAAGACGCCAGACTCTCTACCAAACCCACGCTCGCTTAGTACAAAACCCGAGTTAAGTTAGACTGTAGAGTAGAGAGAGGTAGAAATATGTGGATCCCCCACCCACCCTCCCCTTCCCGACGCGCGCCAACCAGCTGCAGCTGGATTTTGTAAGTGGGAGAGGAGAGAGAGTAGAGAGAATGACTGCCTAGTGCCCGCCAATAATTTTAGCAATGTGATTTAAATCAATGAAACATACTCATTTAAAGTTAAATAATTATAATTAGCTAATATGATTATTATATTTAAAAAAAATTATATTATTTAAGTAATAAATTTAACGATAGTTGTTGAGAGATTCAATAGAGGGCAACATGAGATGTCATAAATACTAGTTTGTTTTGGTTTTTGTTGTCTCTCTGCCTCCTATTGCAAGGTCCAAGGCTTAACGGATGATCGATGATTAGATAGTTTAATCAGGTGTTTAAATGTAACTTAATCCCGGCGATACCATTAATGACAAACGCAATCAACATACTCATGGTTAAATTAAAGTTAATTAAATTGAATTGCTCAAAGATAATTATAAAATTAAATCAACAACTCAACTATCTGCTCAACGATATTGTACGGAAAAGTATTGGTCCGACCCTAGCTGGCAGGCTGGGCCTCCCTTCAACCTCATTTTTAGTTCTAAAATTGTTTTATACTAAATTAAAATATATAAAATTGTTTTTAAATTAACTTTTTTGCCACAAATATTATGAGATTTTTGTAAGTTTTTTCAGTTCCAGCTTCTCTGATTAATTAACGCTTAGTACGTCATAAACAAAAAGGAATGAGGTTGTTTTTGGCGGTAATATATATCGGGCCTGCCTTCTATTCAGTACGATTTTCTCTGTTCTTTATCTCCACCATCCGTTTCCGTGTCCCGTCTAGCGTTGTTCTTTAGGGCTTATGCAAATTACTTCATTTCTATTGCGTCAAGTTTCAAGAGAACATGACTCGGGGCTAATTCTAAGCGCTTGTTGCATATTGCTATTAGCGTGCAATCAATGAATAATTTTAGTACCCAAACGCATCAATTATCCCACAAATATTAGGTTAGCAACAAAAATATCAAGAAAATTGTTCCAGTTCATAGGACAGAAGTTGATTATTTACTTGTTTCATAATCTATAACCCAAAATCAAGCTAGATTATTTTTATTCATAATTGGAATGATATTTGATATTTAAAAGAAAAAAAAATAACCGTAAAGTATATATGCCGGGGTCACCTTACAATAAATTTAGCTAGCCAAGGCAAAACGTTAATATGGCCGGGGCCATCTTGTTCAAGTTAATAACTAGGTTTTATTAAAATACGACCCAACTCGCATAACTCTTAATTATAACTTGGCTGTAATTATGAGCCCAGCATGAGCGCCTTAGAAAAGAGCCAAAATTTCCATGAAAACACGATCGACGAACCATCAGTTTTTCTACCCAAAAACAAAGTTATATTAATCAAAAATGCCTTGATTACAACGAGACTTGAAAAAGTATCGATAAGACTGAAGGATCAGATATTAGTTTTTCTTTTTAATTGAAACTTAAAGGCATGCTTAAGAAAAAACAACGTTCCATTACCGTTTTCCGTTCAAATAACTTATTTTACAGGTAATCAATTTCAAAAATTTACTTATCTCGGGTTTTCGGGCACAATTCCATTCCCCCAAAACATTTTATCATTACATTAATTACTTATGAGAGAGTACGTGTATGACGTTGACTTTTAAAAGGTTCCTCCATTTGTGCCCGGCATGCTTCGCAGTGGAACATTTTAAAACAATGGCGGAAAATTCAGTAGGGACAGTTAGATTTTTACTCGTCATTATGCAAAATGATGTAATGTCTAGTGTTTTTTAGTCAATCGTCATACTGTTCATTCTCATAGATCAGGGCATGATTAATACTACTCCACTATTTCTATCTCTAGTTTCAAACAATGGTTAGAGACTATTCAGTGCCGCAGGTCGCACTTGATGATATTTCAACTACAGTTTACATCAATTCTCCGTGGTCGTACTTCTAGCGAGTTAAACACTAATTTGTTCAGGACATGTCTCGAAAGGGTGCTTGATGTAACTTTTTAAAGCAGTGTTGCCAATATATGGGTAATTTCCCAAATCGTGGGAAATATAGGTTTGGTTTTAGGATCTGTGGGGAAAAGGTAATATTTTTCCGAAATCGATAAAATGTCGGAATTTTCCTGTTAAAGGGTTAATAGTGCAGACTGTGCAGTTCAAATTAGTACATTTTCGAAAATTTTGCACGGTTAAATAATTTCAAGCGACATTTTGAAATAAATTCGGTGATTTTAAGTTTGGTACTAAAAAAAAGAAAGCATATTTTGGGAATTATTAATCTTAGTATAGGAAAAAATAGTCCAGATAAATATGACTGTAAAAAAGGGGTGTAGGAAATGTGAGAAAATCCACTTTCTAACATTGTCAACACTGATTTAAAGGTTTTGGTCATGGCTAAAGAGACCGCTATTTCAATTTTTTAATGTTTTAAAGCTTATTTTGACACGTTATCTCTCAAAAGTAATTAATGTAATGATAAAATGTTTTGGGGGAATGGAATTGTGCCCGAAAACCCGAGATAAGTAAATTTTTGAAACTGATTACCTGTAAAATAAGTTATTTCAACGGAAAACGGTAATGGAACGTTGTTTTTTCTTAAGCATGCCTTTAAGTTTCAATTAAAAAGAAAAATTAATATCTGATCCTTCACTCTTATCGATACTTTTTCAAGTCTTGTTGTAATCAAGGCACTTTTGATTAATATCTACCACTTCAGTCTTAATTGTTTATTAATGCATTTTTATGTTAACTAGGCGGTGGATTTTAGCCATTATTGCATCGCGTAATCCCCAGGAGTCGGTAATCTAGCTTAACCACCAGCAGTCGGTTATCTAGCTTAATTCACAGCCGTCGGTAATCTTGCTTAATTGCCAGCCGACGGTAATCTAGCTTAATTACCAGCAGTCGGTAATCTGCTTTTTACCAGCTATCGGAAATCTAGCTTAATTTCCAGCTATCGGTAATCCAGCTTATTTACCACCAGTCGGTAATCTAGCTTAATTACCAACTATCGGTAATCTAGCTTATTTACCACCAGTCGGTAATCTAGCTTATTTACCACCAGTCGGTAATCTAGCTTATTTACCACCAGTCGGTAATCTAGCTTATTTACCACCAGTCGGTAATCTAGCTTAATTACCAACTATCGGTAATCTAGCTTAATTACCAACTATCGGTAATCTAACTTATTTACCACCAGTCGGTAATCTAGCTTATTTACCACCAGTCTATAATCTAGCTTAATTACCAGCAGTCGGTAATCTAGCTTAATTACCAGCAGTCGGTAATCTAGCTTAATTACCAGCAGTCGGTAATCTAGCTTAATTACCAGCAGTCGGTAATCTAGCTTAATTACCAGCAGTCGGTAATCTAGCTTAATTACCAGCAGTCGGTAATCTAGCTTAATTACCAGCAGTCGGTAATCTAGCTTAATTACCAGCAGTCGGTAATCTAGCTTAATTACCAGCAATCGGTATTCTAGTTTAATTACCAGCAGTCGGTAATCTAGCTTAATTACCAGCAGTCTGTATTCTAGCTTAATTACCAGCAGTCGGTATTCTAGCTTAATTACCAGCCGTCGGTAATCTTGCTTAATTACCAGCAGTCGGTAATCTAGCTTAATTACCAGCAGTCGGTAATCTAGCTTAATTACCAGCAGTCGGTAATCTAGCTTAATTACCAGCAGTCGGTAATCTAGCTTAATTACCAGCAGTCGGTAATCTAGCTTAATTACCAGCAATCGGTATTCTAGTTTAATTACCAGCAGTCGGTAATCTAGCTTATTTACCAGCAGTCGGTATTCTAGCTTAATTACCAGCAGTCGGTATTCTAGCTTAATTACCAGCCGTCTGTAATCTTGCTTAATTACCAGCCGTCGGTAATCTAGCTTAATTACCAGCAGTCGGGAATCTAGCTTAATTACCAGCAGTCGGTAACATAATTTATTAGTGTGGGGGACCTTTTCCAACTTAACTTGTTAGCTTACACAAAGCTAGGTGCCCTTGTTTTTCAATCACCACGAAATTTGAGCCAAATAGCTTTAAAAGTGCTATCATCATAAACTGACTCTTTACACCGCTTAAATATCGCAGATTGGAATGGTTTTGAAAATTTAAAATTAAACATACTTATTATAGTCAATGAAAATCGCTTAGCGGAATGAGAAATGTTGTACCTTTCATTTAAGACCGTTCCCAAAACTAACAAACGTATTGTTTTTCTAAAATCGGATTAACCGGAATGTTTTTTTCTTAAAATTTTCCATGTTATTTCTATGGGAAAAATTCCTGTTTTTCATAAAAAGGTGTGAAAATTTTATGGAAATGAAAACCACCCTTAGCAACTTTATTTTTTATAAAATTAACTAATTAATGGATCTCTTTGAAATTTTAACCACATATTGTGGGCCAGAATTGTAGTTCTGTGGAATTTTTTTCAAAACAGTTAATACAATACAAAAAAACTACATCCAAACAAAAAACCCTCCTTATACATTAAGAGCAGTATGAAGTCTTATCTAAGAGAGCTACCGCTCTCTCAGAATTCTACCATACCATAAAAAAGGTTAAACAAGATAGTACGTATTAGATGGAAGTACTATAATATCGAAATATTGCAACTAGTAAAAGTAACGCCAAAAGGAGATGATCTAAAAGGACATAGCTTTCCAGCCTAGGAATGAGGGTATTGTGTGTCAGGTTATCTCTAACGAACGTCTCATCTCGAGTGTTCCTAAAACTTGATATCCCAAGGCTAGGCCGAATGTATTTAATGTAGAGTAAATGGTAGTTGAACACCCAAAGTTTTTCTCTACTAACATTTTTTCTCGGCGCCAACTAACATCAGCCGCTTAAAGCTGGGTCTCACTAAAAAAAATTCCACTAAAAAACGCAAACACCGTGCACTCCCCCGCCTGTTTTACTTCACTCTCCACCGCTGTGGAGCGCTGCTTCAAAAGCTCGTTCTCGGTCGTGGCCGATATTTTAAAAAATTTTCTCTCCATTCACGCGAGCTCCGTTGCGAACTTTAAAAAGCTTCACGTCAGAACTTTCAGACACAGAGGCTACGGCAAAAAATCTTACATAGGAACTTGGTGTAAGATTATTCTACTTGTGGTAACGCATAGAGATATGAGTCGGTAATTTGCCGTCCGTATATTACCAGTAATTTACCAAATACCGAGTAAATTACCAAACATTTTTGTTACGCCTCAAAACTTCATTTTACACTGAAACGATCAATTATTTCTGTGTTTACTTCCAAAATGACTCATCAGACGCTATTCGCTAGTCAGTACTTACAAAGTTGCGCTAGAAATTAGTCTTTTAATAAATCTTTAGTTAGAGATCAGATTAGAAAGGCCACTGCTGCCGCTTTGGTATCGTTCCTTTCAACCGCATTCCCAATGGACCGAAATCCCATTCGACCGAATATCCCGCAATGGTTTTAGATTTCCAGCCCAATGGCTATATTCCCGTGGACCGAAATCCCAATCGTCCGAATATGCCCCTAAAATATACATGAATATAATTTGAAACACTGTAGCCGTCAGCGATTCGGTAGTGTAGTGGATACGATGTTGGACTGCGAAGCGATAGGTTGTTGGTTCGAATCTCCGAAAGGTATGTTAATAATATTAAAAGTAAATGTTTCGTGATACTAATTAAAACGCTCACTTTCATTCCTTTCAAGGCAAGAGATACATAGAATTAATAAATAATAAACAAATTGTGCTTAAAATGAAGTACAGTCTTAATGGTAGTTCCATCAATGTCTTTAAATTTTAAATTAAAATTTTAATATTTTGGTTTCGGGTGGGTTGGGTTAGGTTAGGTTAGGTTAGATTAGGTTAGGTTAGATTAGGTTAGGTTAGATTAGGTTAGGTTAGGTTTGGTTAGGTTAGGTTAGGTTAGCATAGGTTAGGTTAGGTTAGCATAGGTTAGGTTAGGTTAGCATAGGTTAGGTTAGGTTAGGTTAGGTTAGCTTAGGTTAGGTTAGGTTAGCTTAGGTTAGGTTAGGTTAGCTTAGGTTAGTTTAGGTTTGGTTTGCTTCCAATAATTCGTTGACACCTTTTCCAAAAAATGCGCCTTTTAATTAGCTACCACCTTTTCCAAAATATTATACCTTTAAATAGCTACCACCTTTTCCAAAACATTCTCCTATTAATTAGCTGCCACCTTTTCCAAAAGATTTTCCCCTTAATTAGCTGCCACCTTTTTCAAAATATTCTCCTATTAATTAGCTGCAACCTTTTCCAAAACATTCTCTTACTAATTAGCTACCACATTTTCCAAAATATTCTCCTTTTAACTAGCTACCACCTTTTCCAAAATATTCTCCTTTTAATTAGCTACCACCTTTTCCAAAACATTCTCCTATTAATTAGCTGCCACCTTTTCCAAAATATTCTCCTATTAATTAGCTGCAACCTTTTCCAAAACATTCTCCTACTAATTAGCTGCCACATTTTCCAAAATATTCTCCTTTTAATTAGCTACCACCTTTTCTAAAATATTCTCCTATTAATTAGACGCCACCTTTTCCAAAAGATTTTCCTATTAATTAGCTGCCACCTTTTCCAAAATATTCTCCTATTAATTAGCTGCCACCTTTTCCAAAATATTCTCCAATTAATTATCTGACATCTTTTCCAAAATATTTCTATTATTGCTAATAAATTGTTCGTGGTAAGAGGCGGGCTTTTAATACTCATATAAATAATCCTTTTACCTCCAAACAAGGTTGGGTTGGGTTAGGTTAGGTTAGGTTACGTTTAGTTAGGTTAGGTTAGGTTAGGTTAGGCTAGGGTAGGTGAGGTTCGCCGTAATTAAAACGTAGTTAAAATAAGTGCAGTAATACATTTTCAACTCACATTTATTTTAACAACAATAAGTTGTGAAATTAAAAATATATTTAATGGAAAACCACACAGTATGTCTTCTTCCAGTTCAATAGAATTTCGGTCCAATGGGACTATAATAAAACCGCACCTTTGGCTACGTTCGGTCGAATGGGACCCCAAAAAAAACCCCCCTTCTGTCGAATGGGAATTCGGTTCAATGGGACCAAAGCGCCGCTTTGGTAGCAAAAGCCGCAAATACGTGTGAAGCAGTCAAGATAGTGCTCACAATTAAACTTTGTTTAAAGTAACGGATTGTAAGCACGGGAAAATATAAATTACCAAAAATTACCAATTGAGTGGTAGCTTTTGTTTTCCTCAAATTTCAATCGGTAATTTATCGGTAAATTACCGTTTTTAAAAAATACGGTAATTTCACATATCTAGTAATGAATATGACATGAGTTATTTGAACTTTTAAAGTAAATTGTAATAACGCGTGGTTCTGAATTATCTAGAGAACTATAACGCGTTGAATTACGTTTTTGAGTACCTTCAGTCTTCAGAGCTGGTGTAATATTGGAATTAACGAGTTGAAAAAGTGAGTATATTCTTAGTACAGTGTAATATTTGAAGTTGGGAGAATATTCCATAAATTGTGTAATTTCGAAATATCCAGTTATATTTTGAATTTTTCCGTAATATTTGGAAATATCGCGTAATATTTAGAAGTAAATTCGTAGTATGAGGAATTATCGTGTAATATCTGGAAGTATATTCGTAGTATCGTGTATTATTTGTATTACCAAGAATTTCGTAATATATTCGTAGTACCGAGTAATATTTAGTATGGTGTACGTTGAAAACGCTAATGGTTACCCCCTCGTCCAAATTATAGAGTCGTAATTTTTGATCTGAAGTCTCAAGATACAGCGTTTGACAACCAATGAACTAATGACTGATTGAAACCAGTAATCAAAACGAACTTTTTCTTGGAGGACATTATTGTTATTGTAATACCCCGGTCAAACGAGAGTCAGTTGAATTCCTAGTACTTCATTTGGGTAAAATACTTGAAATAATGAAAAGATGCTTTGAGGAAACCATCGTTTTATAATTAGACAGTTAAATCACGGTTTGCACTCGCTAAGCCTATATATACTTTGTGTTTTAAGTCACATGACAGTGCATTTCAGGCAAGGAAAAATGGCAAATGTTAAATAAAAGTCCAAAACTCACCAGGAACCGAACCTCCTAAAACAAGGAACTCTCATACGTCTGGGTTCCAATTTCACTAGCTTCATCTTTAATCTTACGCCATTTAAGCTAATATTCCTCTTCAAGTTCATTTCGGCTGATATGTAGACATATCCCGGGTTTAAAATGATTTCTGGCCTTAGAGAACTACTTTGAAATTGAATCGTGCTGTTTGGTCCTCCTATTTCAAAATTTAAATAAAATAAATTTCAGTACGGCTCTCGAAAACAGAAGAGCTTTCGTTTACGTTCATTTAGTTCATTAGTGTTAAAGGCTCATTATGGTTATTGACAATACGTCATCATAATTTCATAAGATATGTTCCATAAATCTGTCACTGGTTTCTGAGAGCTTGTCATGAAGTAACGTATGTGAAACGTCATAGATTCTCGTAAAGCTATGCCTGGTGAGACGCTGTTAAAGACTTAGTACAGACTAAATAGATAGGAGTGCAATGTAGTCCATTCTCGCGTCGTTCTCGAACTACCTCCCAATAAGTCTCTAGCATTACCGAGTATAGGTAGTGTCATACTTATGCAACATATCTTATAAACATATGGTATATATATCATGTTTTAGTGTTAATTTTTGCATATGAGGATCACAATAACATTGTTTCATTGGTCTGGACAGGCTATAGGCCAATGCTTACATCAGAAAAAACACTTTTGTTAGAATATGACAACAGATATTACATGAAAGGAGCTGAAGGAGAGGGATGCAATCTGAACTTGTAGGCTATGGTCAACACACGCATCATAAAAATGCTTCTGTTTGAATCTGACAACAGATTTTACAGGGAGGAAAAAATAAAGGGAGTGGTAGTAGAAGGATACAATCAATGATATGTGGAAGCGAAATCGACTTACAAACAAACAAATGCCTATTGTGTAGATGAACTTTCAATATTAGCTTACCGCAATCAGCTGTCTCTGTTGTTCTGAATACTATCCTCCTCCTTGCAAGTGTTAGTGAAATAAATAGGGTCCATATAATCACTGAATAGATGTGCTGAAAACCGTAAAAAGTTGTTTAAAAATCAGTATTAAAGTTTCGATATAAGAATTTTAATTTTTCGACCATTTGTGGGTTAAATAGTCGCCATTGGTCAATCCTAGTGTCGTTTTCGAACTAGCTCTTAGTAAGACTGTAGTAGCATAGAAAGTGTTTTACTTATAGCATATATCTCTTATAAACACAGTTTAATTCGTGTAAGAGATAAGTATAAGTTCGACTTCAAGGCTATAGAGTCGAGAGGTATTTTTAATATAAATTACAAGGTTCTTTCTTTAATGTACTCAAACCTATAATTGATTGCATCATTTTAATATTTTCAAATATAAATATAAAGAAAAATCTAGCTGAGCTTTATCTACTATCTCAGTTCTTGTTATTTAACTTAGATAAATTAATAGGTAAAATATATTTTATGCTAGCCGTCTTGTGTTTTATTTTTTGTTTAGTTTTTGTAGGTGTGCCTTATAAAATCCACAAGTAATGTAAAATCATGAAGAACATGTCAGAAGGAATTTTAGTGTTCTTATAAAATACTGTGCATTCAAAAAGGTCTGCGGGAATGTACCCCACATACGTCACGATTTAATTTCACGCCAGGTAGGCTTCAAATAAACCAACTCCATGCATAATTACAAAACCTTCCTCAAAATTCAGAAATGTCTGTTAAAATTTGGATATGTATTTCAATATTTGGATTTTGGTTTCAAAATTTAGATATTGGATTCAAAATTTAGATATTGGTTTCAAAATTTAGATTTTATTTTCAAAATTTAGATATGGGTTTCAAAATTTAGATTTTAGTTTCAATACTTAGATATGGGTTTCAAAATTTAGATTTTAGTTTCAATATTAAGATATTGAATTAAAAAATTTAGGTTTTTTTTAGATACTGCTTTGAAAAGTTATATATTTTTTGCAAAATTTAGATATTGGATTCAAAATTTTGATATTGAATTCAAATTTTGGATGTTGTTTTCAAAATTCAGATATTGGTTTCAAAATTTAGATATTGGTTTAAAAATTTGCGCGTGGTTTAAAAATTTGCGCGTGGTTTTAAAAATTTAAATTTAATTACTTTCAAAATTTACATAAAGTTCTCAAAAAATAAAATAGATATAGCTTTAAACCACCGTACGCGCGAAAACAATGTCTATTGTGTATTGTAAAGTTCTCAAGTTTAAATGATTTTATATTGAAAAATTAGTTCACGTTACAAAATATTAAATCTTATATATTCAAAATGGTAAATTTTATAAAAAATACACTTACCGTGATACACATTATCTTGCAGTTAAACGGGTGCACATACAAATGCGAGTTACACAAAGGGTTAAAATCTAATTAATGTTCCTCTATTGCAACTAGAAATAATATCAAAATTTTCTGGTCCGCATTATCGCTAAGAGATATTCATCAATATCCCTGAAACTCAACTCGTTTCCCCTTGGGAATTCAACGAAAGTGATACGATGGCCAGTACTCGTGAACTAAGGACAAACGTATTTTTACGCAACTTGGTGCTTGTTTACGATTCTATCATCATGCATTGCTGCATCGGAGATTTTTCAGCTGACTGTCTATTCAAGAAAAGTGAGACTTAACGGCCGGCGATACTTCAAAAGAAAACAAGAGAGTACTGGCCTCCCTTCCCAAACCCCACTTAAGGGAATATGAAAAGCAAGTTTAAATCAATCATGGAAAAACTTCTTTTCAATATTACTTTTGTGAGCGTTATACAATACCAGGGATAAATTTAGAAAACTTTGAGAAACACAGAAGCATAACGTAATACCAAGGATAGACTTGGATTGATGTAATTTTAGAAGTAGGAATGGAGAAAGATTAGTATTTACTTCAGTGCGACTCATAGCCCAGTATAGAGCCCCTCCGTCCAACACTTATCGAAAAGTTTAAATTATCTTATTGGCTCACTTAAAGTACGGTTTGATGACGCTGCTGACGGGGACGGCGAGAAAATACGTAATTCCTTTTTACCTCTGTCGCTAAGACCCGCCTTTTCTTTCATACCCCCCGTCGCGTGGAAGGGGGTCCAGGACTTTGACGCGTGCCCACATTACTCTGTTCTCCATTCCTACTTCTAAAATTAAATCTATCCCTGACAATACAAAACTAATAATGAAAAACTATCAGCTTGATCAAGCCCTAAATGATTTACATTCAGAATGAAGGACAGTCCGATATTTAATCCGTTTCAATAAAAATTTGGATTCTCGTAATAAACTCCATTTTTGCATATGAGAAGTTTTGAAATTTGATTATGTAGTTTCGCCATGGCCCATTAATTCAAATATTTTAACCCATTGTTTTTTATTTACTCTTGAAGAAGTACCTAGTACCTACACTCTTCTTCACATTGTATTGTAAGTGATAAATATTTACAATAGGTTTAAATATATGATATTTCTCCACCGAATTTTTCTACCTGTTCATGTTACAATAAGAAATTGACTATTCAAATCATATAATTCTTGGTTTAATTTTTTTTTTTTTTTGAAATGGTCCTTGAAATAAATTTCTGAGCACTGCATTAAGCTGAAATGTCAAAATAGGGCCGTCATATCTATTGGGCCAGATGGACACTGTCCCATTTGCCCCACAAACACATTGACTATGTAAAGGGCCCCCATTATTCATATATTAACTTGAATATGGAGACCAGTGTTCTGCATTGCACATGGGCCTGTTACAAGCCACCGGAAACACTGAAAATTTCTAAAACACTAAGAGAAGAAACCTTAAGTAGATAGCTCATAATAGTAACAACTTGTTTTGTTGGATGTTCATGAACTAATTGACACCACTTTGCAAGTCATAAACCCTTTGAAGACGTTACAGGATAAGATACAGTCTTATCACTAAAATGAAGACACTATTACGTTACGTTTTCCCTTTAACGTTCTTTTTGATCTCCAACTTAGCGCCTTCTTTGATAACACATGTAAGAATCTACCGTTTGGGAAGTGAAACTGAGGGGGAAGGGACTCGAAGGAAGTTTCGGTACACTTGCACTCGCACTAGGGCACGACTAGATATCGCGCCTCTTCTCAAAACACCAAGGATATTCTTACCCGGGGTTCCAAAAAGGATATTTGATGCGCAGCTCGTTCATCTCGCAGATTAAATCTATTGAAATTCCAAAACTTTTCAAATAGTGAACGGAATTTTGAGAATTACTTAGAAATGTGCTATCAAATATTAATCTATATTTGAAGGGATTGAATGGAGGGTAGAGTTTCCTAGCTATCAAAACACTAAACAGTACAGTATCCACTGTGTGAATTAATATTGTAAAAGTAATGGGGTTCATTCGAATTAGTGTAAAATTAATGTGTCTAATTGAAATAAAGATTAAAAGACTGTCAGTTATCAGTAAATCTGAACAAACAGTAACCGATATCTGAGCTACTTTCCTTACCTTTAATTGCAATCATTAATAAAAACAAAGGGATTAACGCTTTGGGCCGTTTAACACGTTCACGGTCTTCCACTAGGTTTGAACTTATTTCGATCATTGCCTTATGCTCAATAATCGAAAACAATTGGGTCAAAACCACAATACTAGTGCTATAATTCTGCAAAATCTCCTTGTTTTTCGGCCTACTTTAGAGAGCCCATAACGTCGCAACGGAGCGCTTTACCCCAAAACGTCATAGGACCTTTCGGACTCCTTTTGACCCAAGGAACATGCCTGTTAATTTTCGCCAGACTTTCCAGAAACACCCTGTATATCTTTTCTTTTTATTTATGTGCTAATTAAATAGATAACGATGTGGCTACTATTAAGGCCCAGCCCTTGGGCCATCTTGTTTTAAACAGTTTTTCAATGATTTGAATAAAATGATGCTTAGGCCTAATTAGAGGTTAATATTGCTAAAATATTTTCTGCTGGTTCAAGAAGTGATTTGATTGAGTTTCTCAAGGTTCGATCCGAGAACGCCTAGCCATTAAGCCTATCAAGATGATCCTGTTATACAGTGTGTTTCTGATAGGCCTAATTCTGTCAAAAATTAAGGTGGATGTTTTTTGGGCGTTTTGAGTCCAAAATGTTCTATGACATTTTGTCATCGGGGCCTTTGTTTTCGAGTGTGATTTGAGTGTTTTAGAGGTGACCCCTTAATTAAATTAGAATTGTCTTTCAGTTTCTTAATTAAATTTAAGGGATCATGGGTAAAATTCTCCAATCTTAACAGTGGCCTGGACTGCAAAATTTCATAGAACATTTTCGGCTCAAAATAGCTCAAAGAACATCCCCCTTAATTTATGCCAGACTTACCAGAAACACCCTGTATAATAGGATAATCTTAAAGGGCTTAATGGCAGGAGTGGGGGTTCTCAGATCCAACCTTTAGAAACTCAATGAAATAGACCTTTCAGGTGTTACCGATATCAATCGTGTTGTTTGATGAAATTTGGAAATAAACGATTTTTTACTGTGCATAAATAACAAGCATACAAACAAATCACTTTCTCAAGTATACCCATACATAGGCATGAGATATAAAAAATAAGAGAATCTGTAGACGGAGTAGCGTCAATAGCGAGGGCTCCGAAATTCCCCCCCCCCAAAAGCGTACGGGATTTCGTGATTTCACCAAAGAGTTCGTAATTTCGCAAAGATTTCGTGATTTCTTCTTTGATTTCGTTTTTCTTCTTTAATTTCGGGATTTCGCCAAAACTTTCTTCTTTAATTTCGGGATTTCGCCAAAACTTTCTTCTTTTATTTCGCGATTTCGCCAATGATTTCGAGATTTCTTCGTTGACTTCGCGATTACGCCAATGATTTCGTGATTTTTTCTTTGATTTCGCCAAAGATTTAGTGATTTCATCTTGATTACAAAATTTCCTCTATATTTCGTAATATTGTGATTTCCTCAAAGATTTCGTGATGTGAAAGTATGAAACGTAGTACATTTTCATACTACAGCATTTGCTTCCAAATTTGGCGCGCTTACGCTTTTACGCCCCGTGGGAGAAGTTTCGGTTCTAAGAGTAAAAGGGGGGCGAAACCATCGCCGCCACCTAAGGTGCCCGCGAAAGGCACGATGGGCCGGGGAAATATCGCCGCGCCCGTAGAGACACGAGATGCTCCTTACCTCGTAATAGTGTAGAAGCTAGCCTCGGTCGTCCAAACCTCGCGCCATCTATTAATTTATTATGATAATTTTGACATGCACTTAATCAGTTATAATTATCATAATAATAACTTCTAGACATTTATCTATTTAATTGCAATATAAAATTTGAAAATTTCCCAAACAAATATTTCATCTTTTTCACGCCAAAAATTCTTAATAGGTGACATTAGAAACTATTTACAAATTTCAATGGAAGAAAATGCTGTTTACATGGCTTAAATGGAGAGTTTCATACTTATAGGGAGCTATATATTATTTTCTTATGGTAAAACGTATTATGTTTCCGCTTAGTGGCGATCGGTGGTGCTATTTTAAAAATTTTATGTTCAGTTGTTCCATGGTTGTTCTAAGAACCAGTTAAGGAAGCGGAAATTCCCATTCCTTATACCAAAAAATATACCTTTTAACGTCAATTTTAGCCTATAGACGTGACTCGGTTTACAGATACTCTAGCTAATACATATACGAACAGCATAAATTACTTTTTATTCAACCATTTATTGCTAAAAACATTAAACTAAACACCATAATTGTGAGAATGAAAGATAGAAAATTTCGATGAGTACAGCGATTCTTAAAATCTAGTAAAAAACAAGTTGGGAAAACCAAAATATTACCTCTCCGAGTCAAGAGGAGCACTACTTTTACAAACTTATTAACCTAGATATAGAATTATTTCTCTTTTTTGAAGTAAACATTTACGAATTATTAAAGCAGTATTCCAAGAATAGCGAATATACAGTAAAGCAGACGACATTTACATCCAATAAAGATATGTCTTGGACACATGGAAATCAGTAAATGAGAAAGAGCGGGAAAAGAAGTGTATAAATTTTGGAGAGATATAACCTTTATGTGTTTGAAAAGGCCCAATTGTCTACGCTTCTCACTGTTAACCCTATATTCTCATAGCAACATTCACCACTGGTTTTCAGTATAAAGACTACTGTCTCGTTTCACCTCAACGATATTCTTAGTTTGCCAACATGAGTGTTAACGTTAAATATACCAAAAATGACTTGTGGTTAGACGCACCAAAGAGGGTAGAAAGAGGGGAGTTGAAGCTAGCGGCTTTGGCAAAGCATTTTGGGTGTTCTCGCTTTTCTTCTTTATTTATTTGTTATATTTCCCTCCTAATATCTGGTTCACTGTACTTCAACCAATAAGAGGGCAGAGAAAGGTGCGCGCACACACCGTAAGCTCAGATGTTAACTATCGAAGCGAGAACACTCCAGCCAAGCCTTCTACTCCCCCTCTTTCGACGCACTGAATGTCAATACACACCATAACAAGAATGAAAACTTCAAAGCTATAACCCGATAACGATTAGCCCTTTCACTGATCTAATTGCTACCATGATGCTTTCTAATATTATAAAATCTAAATCTGATTTATTAAACGTGTATTTAACTTTCGGCTCACTCTGAACCGTTAATGTCCCTTCATTGCAGACACGATAATCAAAACCCAAAGTTTACTCCACCTCAGGTCTCAATTATACTCTTTGGTTCACTAAGCGTGTTAGGGATAATACTTGATTTACCCGACAGAATCCAGGCCTTAGCTTTCTTCATGACATAACTAAACCAAGGATTATTCTATATACAGATGTAGTATAGCTTAAGTAATATATAAACAGCCATTTCAAATAATAATATTAAAAAACATCCTTGGAATATCAAAATGAAACTGAGCTTTAAAGCTACAAAAGTACTAAATGCATCGTAATTACGAAAAACGTTTCCACATATTCACTTTATATTATGAAAAAAGTGAATATTAATGTTCTGTAGGATTTCTTAACACATCAAATGATCAAACCAAAGCGAACTGCTAACGCGGCGCACTAGTGTGACAACGGACAGACACACAAAGACAAAAAATAGACTGCTTTTTAACTCTTTCCGTATTAATTTTGAATTGAAAAACAAGATTATCTTAAATATTAAAATAATTATAATTAATATTTAATATTTTCTTCGTTAGTTGTTCGCCTTATTGAGCGTTACATCGTTTTAAGAAAGAATAATAATTAAACCATCTTGAGAGACTTGACTATTATTGACGTTTGAAATGAAGCATCGTCCTGTTGCTTCGCCTTACTCAAATAGGTAGTATATAAAGGATTCGAATCGCAGCTGTAGATAAGAACATCGCAATTGCGTGAACCTTGGAGGAAGACCCCTCCATTGGAAGGCTAGACGTTTCTCGTAACCCTAGCCGATCGCCGCGTATGTCTTAACCTTAAGGATGATGATGGAGTAGAAGCCAGGTGTAAAGACTGGTGTCCATGTGGGATGGACAAAAACAAAGACCAGAAGATAGTGGTGTTAGAAGCCAGGTGTACAGACTGGTGTCCATGTGGGATGGACAAAAACAAAAACCAGAAGATGGTGGTGTTAGAAGCCAGGTGTACAGACTGGTGTCCATGTGGGATGGACAAAAACAAAGACCACAAGATGGTGGTGTTAGAAGCCAGTGTGTACAGACTGGTGTCCATGTGGAATGGACAAAGAATTGAAGATGGTGGTGTTTAGAAGCCAGTAAGTACAGACTGGTGTCCATGTGGGGTGGACAAATGAGCAGAGTTGTTAGACAGGCAATGGAGTAATAGCCTGTAAGTGGAATACAATTTCCGGGAACTGCTAATGCGGTCCGGAAATTGAAAATACGTTTGCTCCGATTTGCAATTTGCGAACGCGGTCACGTGGGTGTAACAACAGACAGACAGACAGACACACAGACACACAGACACGTCGAAATTAGAGCCTCTCCGTGACATACGTCACTCGGAGAGGTAAAAAGCTCACCAAGGCGAGACACCTAGTGGAAGTTGAAGTATAATGAATGTAAAGTTTAAAAACATGTAGGTGTGCTGAAAATGAGATGCACTCGATTGCTGGTTCTATGTGTTGATTAACTTGTGACTCGTATGTGCACACGTACACCTTTAATAGCCAAAACATCGTTCTTCAAGCTAGCGTACTTTAACAGTGTTAGGTTAATAAAACGGTCTGGAGATCCAAAACTGCACAGATTTTCCATTGGTTCTTATTGTAAGTAACCTAATATTTCGAACTAATAGCCCCTTTTCAAAAGTCAGTCGTAAAGAAAGTAAAGTCTGGTATTTGATCACCTTGTGGTCTAAAGAAGACGGAACATCCGATAAAAGAGATCCAAATGCGCTAGATATGACTTCAAATAATTGGGACTGCCAATTTTGAAGCCCTATCGTTTAGAAAAGCGTCTACTGTATTGTTGCTAGAGCTAATACTATCGATGGTGATTTCTGTGACTAGAATTTCTTTAGATCATGGCTCTACGCCGATTAAAGTGTTCTTAAGATCGGTAATACATTAACACGGTATCTATACTATTTCATATTGATTAGAACCGAATATATGTATGTTCAAACCAAAATATAGTACAGTCATTTTAGCCCAAAAATAGAGGGAACCCGCAACAAATTGAAACAAAGCTGAAAATTTCAGATCTTATAGATTTTTGGGCGCTCTTTAACGTGGTGTGGTCTCCCACACTCTCCCATTGGAGGAATTTCCGCCATATTGGATAATGGCGGACAAAATCGAGAAAAGGTTTAATAACTCCGGTTCTACTTAACCGATTAACACGTAATTAGGCTTCAATTGTAGATTACCTTCAAACACATAATTCATCTCTTTACATATTTTGCCCTACAGCTAACCGGAAGTCCACAATTTGACCCCGAAGATTAGCCTCATATAAAAAATGGGGATTTAAAGTTTTTATGGTCTCTATTTTCAGAATACATTTCCAAAATTAAGCATATAGTTCCTATTACTGAAAAATTTTGTTTCTTTTCTGACCGGAGCTATAATGTATAGTACGGGAGAGGGTAAAACAGCCTTTGTACCATCATAAAACCTAATGTTTTAATATATACCATTGTTCGCCCACACTTGTCAATACGGCTAAAGTTGAGTTAAAGCGTGTGAAACGAAGTTGACACAACCAAGTGTATACTTTAAATGAAGATTATAGAATTGAGCTTTTGAATTAGCTTTTCTTCCACCAACAAGTGCGGCAGCAAAGCAGCATTCAAATAGAGTTTATCACCAAGTTCAAACGTGAGCCTAAATGCTAGGGAATGGGGTTGGATACAGGTATAGGATCTGAACTCAAACCAATCGTTACCACTCTACAACCTGCTCCAGATGAACTCTTGCAGATGATCTCTCGTAAATGCAAGGAAGTCTGCGACTTGAAATGTGAATGCCGTAAAACTGGTCCAGTCTGTTCTTCAATTTGTAGACACTGCAAGGGAATATCTTGTTCAAATGAACATAGAGATTTTCTGGCTCAACCTCAAGAAGAGGAAGTGGATTAATCTTAAGCTTAACCAATATTGATAAATATACTAGTATGCAAGTTGGTAAACCAAAATAAACCGCTCCGATTCGAGACGCAATTAATAGGTTATTCTTAAATAATTAAGAAAATATAATTAAATATTATTTACTTTAGTCGTCAGTGGTTTAACGTAATTCTACTGATGTCGTTTTAAGAAACTTAATTCCTAAAATAATTTTAAACATAGCTATTGTTGACGTTTCAATTCTAGCGTAAGCCTGTTTAACAATTTTTGGAAATTTAGGGTATATAAGGCGATTGATTCACAATAAATGATAAGAAATCCACAATTGCATGAACCTTTGGTTTAAGCCCTGTAATTGGGAGGCTAGACGTTTCTAGTAACCCTAGCCGATCGCCACGCACTTCTTGATTCTAACGTTGGGAGTAGAAGCCAAAAATTACTAACTGCGAACACGTTTGCTCCGATTTGCCAACTGCGAACCGGGTGACCGACACAAACACACACCCAGACAGACACCCCCCTCCCCCCACACACACACACGTCCAGTACAATACCTCTCCGTGATGTCATCGTCACTTAAAGAGGTAATAATATAATGTGAATAATATATTTTAGGTTTAAAACCCTCTTTGCATTTATTTCGCTTGAAAGCGTTTCGAAATACTCAAAAATTAGATTTGCCTTACCTTCCGGGCTGGATTGTGGACTTCCGGTTAGCTGTAGGACAAATTATCTTATAGGATGAATTATGTGTTTGAAAGTAATCTACAATTGAAGCTTAATAACGTGTTAATCGGGTTAGTAGAACCAGAATTATTAAACTTTTTCTCGATTTTGGAGATCTATTCTGAATATAGAAACCATAAAAACTTTAAATCCCCATTTTTTATATGAGGCTAATCTTTAGGGTCAAATTGTGAACTTCCGGTTAGTTGTAGGGCAAAATATCTTAAGAGATGAATTATGTGTTTGAAGGTAGTCTACAATTGAAGCCTAATTACGTGTTAATCGGTTAAGTAGAACCGGAGTTATTATACGTTTTCTCCATTTTGTCCGCCATTTTCCAATATGGCGGAAATTCCTCCAATGGGAGAGTGTGGGAGACCACACCACGTTAAAGAGCGCCCAAAAATCTATAAGATCTGAAATTTTAAGCTTTGTTTCAATTTGTTGCGGGTTAAAACCTATTTTTCCTGTACTACTTTCCGAAAGTCGTTGGTTAAATGGTCCACTATATTTAACCACCTGGTTTTCTAAAGACGGAACTTCCGGTACGTTAGAAATGCCTTCAAGTGAATTTCTACGAATGCTAACGCTGAAGCCCCATCTAATGTCTTAGGTTCTAAATACCTCAACACTTCCGTCGCCTGATAAATCACTTTCTGAAACCACCAGAATAATCACATAATCTCAAGGATTAGTAGCCACTTTAGCGTGTATGTACAACCAAAGAAATGATTAAAAGTCGGACGTTGGTCAAAGTCCTTACAGTTTGTCAGAAATCTGTATAAAATCGGTCTTTAAAATCTAGAAATTCCAAAATATCACTTCAAAATCTAAATTGCCGAAATCTCAACCTTAAAATCTAAAAATTCAAAAATCTTAACCCTTTTTTTCGAAAAAAATCCCGAAATCTTAACCTAAAATCGCATAATCCCACCTTAAAATGTAAAAATCCCGAAATAGCAGCCTAAAATATCAATATATACCTTTAACCTCAGAAGTACAATATTATATTTGGAAATCACCGGCAAAGTTTCCAAAAATCCATTAAAAAATCTCAGAGTTCCCGTTCTTTCATAAAAATATCTCGATATCTCATTAAAAAAATCTCGAAATTTCCTTGAAAATCATGTGATCTTATTGTAAAGTTCAAAATCTTAAAAGCTCGAACAAAATGTCAAGATTTTTGAAATCTGTGGTGAAAACGTCAAAACCTTGTCGAAACCTCGCAATCTCTAAATCCCGTACACTTAATGGCCGAACGTCAGACCTCTCAAAGAATTCATTTTTGGTTTTCAGATAAAATTGCCTGCTTGCAATGGATAGATCAAATAAAAAGAGTAATGTGTTTCAGTTTCGGTGGCCAAATACAATTATTACGTTACTGATTTTAAATCTGTGTTTCAACTGGATTCATGGAGCCTGTACTGGACATCCTCAATGCAACCTAACTACGGTAAGAACCAGGGTTGGAAATAAGGTGAATTTGGTTAGTGGTCCTCGGGACCAGTGACCCCTCATGTTGGAATTATTAAACTGGTCCTTGGGACCAGTGACCCTCGCATTAATTATTATTTTACCGGTCCCACCATAAATTAAATTTCTAAAATGGTGCGAATAAAAAGCACGTAAAGACAGTAAAAGTAGCGTATGAAAATTAAAAATAGTTAACTTTTATTTCTTATCACAATTTTTCAATTAGTTGCCACTAAATATCAATCAACATGTCTAATGATATTTGAAGTTCTGAATCCTTTTCTGAACTATCCTTATTCCTTATTGCATTTTACATAAATTCGGTGGCAATATCTTTTCTCGCTATCAGTAAGCCAGATCAAAATCCTGTAATGTGACCATACACTACTGCCTAATGCAACTACTGACAACTAGTACTGACTATCGTCTAGGATGTCGACTACAAGAGACTCATTCTAGAATAGACGCTAGTCAAGATCAATAGTCAATAGACTACAAAACTTTTGTAGGGAAGTTGTAGCCAAGGAGTACTAACTACCTAGGAGTAAAATTGGTAGAAAATGTGTTGAGCTTGAAAAATTCTAATAAGGAACCCCGAATTATTAAACTGGTCCCACCGTCTATTTTTTCCAAAAACCATAATTAATAAAGTGGTCCCTGGGACCACTGACCCCAGGTTTTGGAATAAATAAACTGGTCCGAGCAATTAATAAACTGGTTTTGGACTTGTAAACCTGTCTTATTTCCAACCCTGGTAAGAACATGCAATACTCTTCGTATGGGCCAGAAGAATTATTTGCTACGAGCGCGCGACATTTAAAAAACGGTAGAGGTGTATCTTGAGGGATTGGCCGAGATCAGAAAGCATCACCCATTGAAATTCACATCAGAAGCCTCTGCCAGCTCATCGTTATGAGGGATTTTCGATTCCTGTCCGCCGGAAATATTATAGTAACACCCTATATAGTAACTCTTGTCAAGGAAAGAAATAGTAGGTCACACCTCTTTTCTGTGAATGTAGGACATCAAGGATTATTTAAACTGTCTAAGGATAAAACGCACACACAGATTTCTATAGTAAGGGAATGTTCTCTAGTTGTTCCGAAATTTTAACCCATCCCCCTCTTCTCCACCTGCTGTTTTGGTGCGTCAAACGGAAATGAAATATAAATATGGCGCCACCTATCTTATTTTCGCGAAAGCATGCTGTATAGAGTTATTTTTCGAATTGTCAACGGTCGTTAAGAACATTTAGTTCAAGATTCAAGAATGAGGTTAGTTCGTAAAGATCATAATTTAATTTTAATAATAGATTAAAGCAATAATCCTTGACTAAAGCAAACATTCAGTGCAAGAATATACGAGGTGAGTTTACACTAATTTAGTTTAATAGGCAAGGCTTAGGTGTTGGTAGATCTGCTCACTACCTCCTATATAAGAATCAAGGCCCGAGTATGGGAATTTTTTTATCTTCGAAATGAGGAATTTTAATTCGCGGGATTTAGACGCAGCGCGGCGCTCGTTTCCAGACTTTGACGTCACAGCTATGACGTGTTTGTGACGTCTGTAGCAGACGAGAGGCTCTCGTGGTTGTCTTGGCGGATTGGGAGGGACTGCTCGAGACCTTTTTGTTCGTCACATTTGTGAATTATGCGTTAAGGCAGAAATAATATAAGAAACCTTCCGTAGAAACCTCCCTACGGAAGGTTTCTTATATTACTTTTGGTTAAGGTAATTTCTTTAACTTTTTCTTTCAAAATACTGAAGAAGTACTAAATATTTGATTATCGATTTGCTTGTATTAATATTGACTTAAAAGCATTATTAAAATTTGAAGGTTGCATTTAACCCTTGGTCTATTTTCATAATAGGAAATGTAGAAATAAATTTTCAATTCTTTCATAACAGTATTTTTAATTTAGGTTCAAAAAGGTTCCCTGAATAGAATTATTTAAACAAGATAAGTTGATGTTTAAGTTCACTCATTTAAATGAGTTTAAAAGTTTAAAATGATGCACTGAGTTTAAATAATTTTATTTTTAAACTTTAATAACACCTGTTTTTTAAGCTTGCCTATAATTATAAATTAAAAGTATGAAACTGGTATTGAATTAAGTCTATTAATATTAATAAACATAAAATAGTTCTAATTAACCAATGTTGGCCAAATAGTCAAAGTCATTGTGCTAATGCGAACGGGCGTGATGTGAAATAAGAAATCCTGATACGAGCTCCACCTCACGGGGATACCGCACAATTATATACAAGTTCAAATCCCCATCTGACGAGGGAGCATACTCGGGCCTTGATTCTTATATAGGAGGTAGTGATCTGCTAGAGCAGACAGAGAGCGAAAAAACTTTCAAGAACCCGGTCACGTGTTGACGCTTCAAAATATTGGCTTTCCGGTTTGCCGATTGTGCCCGCTAGGTACCGTTTGGAACATCTACCTTCGATATTTCCTTCTCTGCGTTTTATCCTTAGACATTTTAAATAATCCTTGAGGACATAATCCCCCCTGGACATAATCCCCCATAAGAGAAGAAAAGGACATAATCCCCCCATAAGAGAAGAAATGGACAAAATCCCCCGGACAATTTCCCCCCGAATGGATGCCGAAGACAAAATACCCCCAGC
>JAEQBA010002478.1:0-28079 GCA_019434445.1 Phalangium opilio
TTTTTTTATCGTCTGCTTAGTTTTACTCGAATGTCATGAAATCCATGGCCAAAGCTATGGAAAAGTGGGACTTACGTACTTTATGTGTGAAGCATAATCCGCTTTTGGTATTAGCTACGGAGTTTTCATTCTTTTATGGTGCGCAAGACTTTCAGTGCGTTTAGCCACAAATCAGCTTTGGTGTTAATTAAGTTTAACACGCATAACACGCAGCTGAAGCGTAGACAATTGGGCCTTTACAAACACATAAAGGTTATATCTCTCCAAAATTTATACACTTCATTTCCTGTTCTTTTCCCCATTGACTGATTTCCATGTGTCCAAGATTTATCCTTATTTGATGTAAAAGTCGTCTGCTTTACTATATATTCGCAATGCTTGGAATACTGCTTCAATATTTATAATTTTATTTTTTACTTCAAAAAGAGAAATAATTCCATATCTAGTTAAATAAGTTTGCAGTAGTAGATCTCTTGACTCGGAGAGGTAATATTTTGGTTTTCCCAACTTGTCCATTCCGGCTTCTTCTCCATAGTTATCGTTTGGTTTTAAGATATACGCGGCGATCGGCTAGGGTTACGAGAAACGTCTAGCCTCCCAACGGCAGGGCTTCCACCATCGGTTCACGCGAATGCGTTTTTATCTATTATTATAATGGAAACGAATCGTATATACCCCAAAATTTGAAGAAAGCGGGCAAGAGGGGTACCCTTCACTTTAAACGTCAATATTAGCAAAGTTTCGAAAGATAATAGGAACAACTTTATTTTAAACGATTTAACTATTTTTAAAGTTATTTACTGGCGATTAAAATAATTAATATCATTTATATTTAATTAATTATTTAAGATAAACTTATTTCTATGTAATGACACAAGTGAGTGTTTATATAGAACGAGTAACGAAGATTGCATCCGAATCAAAACACTACACGCACATCAAAGTTAATATAAAGCGAGTAGGATGATAAGATCTCTTACAAAACGATAACATTTCCTTTTTGCAGAATATTAAATGGAAATATTTTAAATATTTTTCGGCATTACGATTCTTTAAGTAGTTGTGTAGCTATAAAGCTCTGTTTCATCTTAATATTCCAAGAACATCTTTTGATATTAACATTTCAAATTTGGTGTTTACTTTTTAATTCAGCTTTACTACATTTATATATAGTGTAATCGCATTTTTTATTTTAATTAGATAATATGGATGTTAATTCTTCATCTATCCACAAGTGTTGAAACGATTGGGTCTGTGAAATAAGATACTCTAGATTTAAACTAGAAATGACCTTGTTTCGCCTCCTCTTATAGGAGGTGTTAACGGTTCAGAGTGAGCCGAAAGTCAAATACACCCTTCAGTGATACATTTTAGGTCCTCATTAGAATTATTGAGGATACAAGGAAAATGTTAAACGCTTAAGCCTTTGCTAAAGACCTTGGCAATATTTCGCCAATTTGAACTATGTATTTCCGGTTTTTCTCATTGGCTGGTGGACCTGTGTTTAGAAAGTAAATTCGTCTCGGCTCGGAGAGGTTTATTTTGGTTTCCCAACTTGTTATTATTTATTTACTTACTTCCTCTGAAATAGCTTCACAGTTTCCAGATGGTCGGTTTACCGCCCAAATTGGGCTTCTTTTCGATCTATGTAGCGGGGGAACGATTGGGATTTCAAAGATTATGGCATTTTTTACATGTAAAATGTTTTACACAGCTGGAGCCTTAAAAACGATGGGGCTCTAATCTGGCCGGGGCCATCTTGTTTTATGTGTAGTAATTATGCGATAAAGAAGTTATGATTTATGGAGTAGTGGGGAGAGAGGGCTTTCCGTAATTTCGATTTGTCAGTTAATTGGAGTGCAGTCAAGGGAAATTTATGGTGAAGTGAGTTTGATGGAGTGTAATCATAATGGTCGAGCGGAGTTTTCGGCGTCTACTTTGTCTCCCACTTTTCGCGCCAATAAGAATGACTACCAGACAGTTAAGTTTCCCAGACTAAGACATGGAGGCTGTAATATTGTTATTATTGGAGTGGAATTTGAATATATATAAGAAATGGGTGAAGTGAGTTAGACAGAGAGTAGTGGACAAGTGTTTGAGGGGCTTTTTAATAGTTTGTGGGCATGGCCCCTTGTAATGGAAGCTGTTTGTAGCTGGAAGAAATCTTCGAGACGGATATTAGCAATTTAAGTGGCATATATTTAAAGGCGTCTACTAATCAGCGTGGGAAATAAGGGCAAATGACCAGTTTAAATAGTGCCTGGACCAGTTTATAAATTAAATCCGAGGAAAATTCAAGGGTAACCAGAGTCCAGACATTATCTCAACTATTTTAATTATCCACTTCTAAAATTCAGCAAACGACGCGAACTGGTCAATGGTCATGGTTCAGTTTATTTCAGGCCAGGGGGGGTCGCTGGCCAAATGTCCAGTTTAATAAAAAATTATTATGTCCCACCCTGCCTTGCGTAATTAATTGAAAGTACTGGGCTATAACCCACTCGATCACGCGCTCGACGAAGCAAGCTACTCGCGTTTAGAGACAGTACGAGCAGGGAGGAGAGACTTGAGAGGGAGCGTTAAAGTGAATAGGCGCGTTCGTTCGCTTTCCTGGCTAAACTCGTCTCTCTCTGGCGCTGACTCGGGGACTCATTGCGGTGTCCGCGCGCATGCGTCAAATTTAAAAACCGGCTTTGAACTAGAAGGGGAAGGTCGTGTTTGAATTTCTGCCATGGTTAACTATAAGAAGTGTTGTTTTTTAATTGTTCAAGTAACCCTAAGTATTTAACAAGACCCGACATGGTAAATATCGTTTTCAAACCATTTCCCAAACCAAAAACAAAGCTTGAAATTTATTGAAAGTGAATAGAAGCTAGTGGAAATCGGTCTTTCACAAGCTAATATCCATCTTTTACATTTTTCTATCTGGGTTTTGGCTTTGGGAACGCGTGGAAGGATATTCCTTTCATATATTTTTAAGCGAATACCTTGAATCATTCCTACAACCGTTACAAAAACAGGGCTCCCACCAAAATCTCAAAAATAAATAGGGGAAAAAGGGACTTTTCACGATAAAAATAGGGTAAAATAGGGACCTAAATTTTAAAAGTAGGAACCAAAAAGGGACCACTGGTAAAGCAAAATGATATCTATTCTGTGAAAATATCACAAACAGTTAGGAACCTATTACTCTTTTCTATTTTTTCGACAAAATAGGATATTATTTCTGACTTTCTTTTGTTTATATTCTTATTCTTAGGGAACGGTAGGTTTTCTGATTAGAAGTAACTATTTTCGTATCATGTTTACTAACTAACTTGAACAAATTTCTCTGACCATTTGCAATAACGTACATGGCGAACATATATGAAAACCAGTCTAAATTCAGTCGAATATTTTTCACCCGTTTTTGTTGTTATAAAAATTGGCCAATTAATTCGTTTAAATTTAACATTAAGTAAATCATAAATAACCGGCGCGAGCGAAGCGAGCTCCGCAAATTTGGGTCTCTGCTAAAATCTCAGACAAGACATTTTCAGGTCACCCTTATATACTTTTTCTAGGTTTATAAAAATAGGGTGATTTAAGGACCGAATACCAATTTTGGGGTAGATTAAGGACCTTGTAGGGAAATAGGGACTTTAGGGACTTTAGGGACCTGGTGGGAACCCTGCAAAAACAATTTGGCATTTTTATTAAGCCTCGGTTTCCTCCCAACAGACGTTGATTGTTGGTTGAACAGAGTGAGTGGGGCAGCAGTCGATGGAAGCGGAAACTGGCGCTGGCGGCAGAGAGAATTTTTAAATTCTCTCTGCTGGCGGTAGTAAACGACGTCACTCGCGCCTGCGCGTTAGCTAAAATTGAGGAACGGAGATAAAAATTCCTACCCCCCCCCTTTCTTTCCCATTTGCCACTGTATGACGGTTTTTTTAGCATTAGATCAACACTCCCTCTAACGTTCCTTACTCCCTGGTACGAGTCGGCGGGACGTTGATTTGTTCAAGATGAATTGACTATATTTTTCACAATATGACAAGGTTAGGCACTACTTCAATTGAATTACCATCTGAAAATTGATCTTCTTTAAATAGATTTTATGAACTTTAATATTCGTTCGAATATTAAATGCTTGTACAATTAACTTTCTTTCAATAAATGAAATGGGTCGAAGTTACAAAATCAAACAATTAAAATACTATTATAATAAAATCAGAGTATGAAGTAAAAAATTTAAATTGTTAAAAATTAGTAGTATTAACTTATAATGAAGATTATACATTGGCATCCACCACTACTGTTTCTTAATAGTTTTCATTTAGAATTCTTTTGAATATTTAGTTATTGTCAATGGATTTGAATATTTATGCGATCACAGTTAAGGGTTTGCTTGTAAAGTCACACTGATCACATTAGAAGGTTTTTCTCTACTGTGAACGCGTTGACGGGTCTGGTAAAACATGGTAAATCTACTCTCTCAGCTCACCTAAAATCAGAATGATCACATACGACGTTTTTCACCACCATGGATTCGTTGATATGTGATCAATAAGCACTTCCACGCGCTAACGTTGTCACTGATCACATTTGAATGCATGGTTTTCCCCCACTGTGAATGCGTTGGTGTCTGATTAAACTAATCTTGTAATTGCTGGCATAATCACACTGATCACATTTGAAGGGTTTTTCACTGCTGTGAATGCGTTTATGTGTGATCAAAGCATTCTTTAGCGAACATATATATCCACACTGATCACATTTGAATCTTTTTCCAAAGTGTGAATGCGTTGATGTGCGATCAAACCACTCTTTTGCGTACATTTAAATTCACACTGATCACATTTGAATGGTTTTTCTCCAGTGTGAATGCGTTGATGTGTGATCAAACCACTCTTTTGCGTGCAGGCATAATCACACTGATCACATTTGAAGGGTTTTTCCCAGTGTGAATGCGTATATGTGTGATCAAACCACTCTTCTGCGTGCAGGCATAATCACACTGATCACATTTGAAGGGTTTTTCACTACTGTGAATGCGTTTATGTGTGATCAAAGCATTCTTTTGCGAACATATATATCCACACTGATCACATTTGAATGGTTTTTCCCCAGTGTGAATGCGTTGATGTGCGATCAAACCACTCTTTTGCGTACATTTAAATTCACACTGGTCACATTTGAACGGTTTTTCTCCAGTGTGAATGCGTTGATGTGTGATCAAACCACTCTTTTGCGTACATTTATATTCACACTGATTACATTTGAATGGTTTTTCCCCACTGTGAATGCGTTGGTGTCTGATTAAACCAATCTTGTTATTGCTGGCATATCCACACTGATCACATTTGAATGGTTTTTCTCCAGTGTGAATGCGTTGATGTGTGATCAAACCACTCTTTTTCGTACATTTAAATTCACACTGATCACATTTGAATGGTTTTTCTCCAGTGTGAATGCGTTGATGTGTGATCAAACCACTCTTCTGCGTGCAGGCATAATCACACTGATCACATTTGAAGGGTTTTTCCCCAGTGTGAATGCGTATATGTGTGATCAAACCACTCTTCTGCGTGCAGGCATAATCACACTGATCACATTTGAAGGGTTTTTCACTACTGTGAATGCGTTTATGTGTGATCAAAGCATTCTTTTGCGAACATATATATCCACACTGATCACATTTGAATGGTTTTTCCCCAGTGTGAATGCGTTTATGTGCGATCAAACCACTCTTTTGCGTACATTTAAATTCACACTGGTCATTGCTCCATTTGAATGGTTTTTCTCCAGTGTGAATGCGTTGATGTGTGATCAAACCACTCTTTTGCGTACATTTATATTCACACTGATTACATTTGAATGGTTTTTCCCCACTGTGATTGCGTTGGTGTCTGATTAAACTAATCTTGTTATTGCTGGCATATCCACACTGATCACATTTGAATGGTTTTTCTCCAGTGTGAATGCGTTGATGTGTGATCAAACCACTCTTTTTCGTACATTTAAATTCACACTGATCACATTTGAATGGTTTTTCTCCAGTGTGAATGCGTTGATGTGTGATCAAACCACTCTTTTGCGTACATTTAAATTCACACTGATCACATTTGAATGGTTTTTCTCCAGTGTGAATGCGTTGATGTGTGATCAACCTACTCTTGTGCGAACATTTATATTCGCACTGAACACATTTGAATGGTTTTTCCCGACTGTGAATAAGTTGATGTGTGATCAAAAGACTATTCTCTTTGCTGGAAAAGTCACACTCATCACATTTGAAGATCTCTTCAACGTTCCTCTTTCGCATGTGACGTTCTTGATCATTTTTAGAGTATTTGCATCGAGTTGAAAGTTCATTCTTGGATTTTTCTACAGAAAGAAAATTAACCCTTGAATATAAGTTTAAATCGAAGTTAGCACAAAAAGCTGAACCCTCTGTTAATTTGTGTCTCCTTGATACAAATTTTCCAGATAATATAACGTTCGGTTTGTTTTCAAAAAGGTTATGAATTTCCAAAGTTTTAGCGGATTATCATTCACTTCTGAAGAAGTTTAATTATCACGAAAATTATAGTTGAAGGGAGCCCAGCCAAAAATGTAAATCCCTCATAGGAAAAAATAGGAGTATAAATAGTATAAAAAAATACTCTTCGGACGAAATTTTCCGATGGAAAATCGTCGGCTGTTGCAAGATATCCCTGACCAGTTTTGGTGATCAGTTGCTCACCATGCAGACCTTACTTCATAATTTTGGTTCGTTGGTATCACCATAAGTTTATAAGAAATATTCCATAAGTATGACACTTCTAATACTTCGTAATGCTAGAGACATAATGAGAGCTAGTTCGCGAACGACACGTCAATTGACTACACGCGGTTTTGCAGTAGTTTCATCATCCTATTTAGTCGGAACTAAGCCTTTGACATCGCCATAACCAGGCGTCAATTTTCGAGAATCTATGTTGTTTCACCAACGTCACTTAATGACAAGTGTTCAGTAACAACTGAGAAACATATGTAACATGTCTTATGAACTGTGCGACGAGTGATTCGATAGGCCTTTTAAGAATCATTTCAAACCCTGAGATATTTTCACATTTTGCAAATTAATAACTTAGCTATGGTTAAAACAAAAAGGAATATACTATAAGAAGGTATAAGTTGCGAGATCATTAACTTCTACTCTTACGCCGGTGTCAGTGGACAAGTAAACCCTTTTCATGTCCGTCATTACTCCGCCCTTTCCCATTGGATCCCAAGGGGGATAGGTCTTACAGACACGAATGACGTATTCCGACTAGAGAAAAAAACCTCGAGCAAACTAAACAGAAAATGGAAGCTAACCGCGGTGCTGAAAAGGTACGACAGTCGTTTTCAAGTGCCATCAACAAGCTAGTTAAAGGTTTTGAATCTAACTTAGATTGAAAGTTATAGAAATTGTCTGATAGTTCTAAACAAGCTGGTTACTCGGATTAAAGTCGTACTCTACATTGTTGGATATTTCCTTGTTATAATGGTCAATGTTTGGGGGGGGGGCATATATCTGTAACCAATTGATGTACACCCCATGTTCATTGATACTTTCCACTCAGTTGTTCCCAATAAACACGATCCCTCATAATTGACGGACTTTTCAAATTCACCCTTTTTACCAGCTTCAGTGGATACATTGCTCAAGGTTATTTTCAAACACGGTAGTATGACTCGGGCTATTCTCTCTCTAGGTACCCACACTTTTTAAGAAGAAAATTACTTACCAATTTTCGAACTAGCAGACGAATAGTTTGACGTGCAAGGTTCAAGGGCGTCTAAGTTGGGCACTGAAGTATCGTTTTTAGGTTCAGGCGATATATCCGGTAAGTCGCTATCCAGATGAACCGGGGTCAGTTCAGATGAACCGCAGCTCGGTTCAATATTTCCTTTTTCATGACATTTATTTTTAGATTCCTGTGCTTCCAAAGATTCTACGATTGAATCGTTCTCCATATTTCTTTCAAGAGACAATTCCAAATCGTTTTTTGACTTCGACATTCAGTTGAGGAACTCACACTTTCATGGACTGCGATGTAATATCTCGATTTTCTCTCTTTATCAAGGACCTTTGACACGAAAAGTTTTAATATAATAAAAATAAATGTAAATCAAGATTTGGCATTGATAAGTTTAGTACAACAGAGTTCTAATAGCGTTTTCCTTTGGGTCCTCGCGGAGCGCTCCCAAGGAGCAATAAAAATTGTAGTAGTAGTTTCCAGCTTCGTTAAAGACTGTTTTTGAAGAATAGGATCTCCCAGTTTTATTCCTCCATGGGAGCGCTCCGCGAGGACCCAAAGGAAAACGCTATTAGTCGAGGCTTAAAAAATATACTATTTTAGTAATAGTGTTATCATAAATTTTAAAATTACTCATGTCCATGGTTAAGTGTTTTTTACCTATTTGAGATTTTATGGACTATTTGAAATAAGCACCTCTGGGCAATTGCGTACCACCCTGCCCTCTTGATAACAAAATTCTCGCGGTACGTGCTTCATGTCGAATGAAATTTCGCGCGAGATTTTTTAAAATTGGGTGGGAGATGTAGAGGGTGCAACGAATTTTTTTTAACAGGAATGCAAAGCGTTATGCGATTGGTCGGAGGTGCTTATTTCAAATTATCCATAAAATCTCAAAATAATTTGAATTTTGAAAACATTTTGAAGTATTTCCTGAATATTTCATTATGCAGACTGGTCTTAGTAGAAGAATCGGTAAAAAATCGCTTGATTTCACCTTCCTTTTAACTTTAATAATATTTTTTACCCATGTGTATTTCTTTTATTATTGATTAAACTCTATAAAAATAATCAGTTATCACTTACACTGTTATGATATTCTTGCTCTTTGGAGAGATAGATTCCTCTTTTATTTACCGTTTTCCAGCTGTATGGCTAAAACTTAACTGAAGTTGTTACGGATATCGGAACAAAAGATAACTACACCAATTGCCGCCAAAAACTAATCTCTAGCAGACTCAGAAGGTTTTAATTTTTGAGCACGGCGCGGCTGGGGGCCGGGGCTGGCACCTGGGGTATACCATAGCCAACTCGATCATGCGCTCCTGGACACAAGCTGCTCGCAGTCGCAGCGGCTAGAGTGGGATATAGACCGAGTGGGAAATGTAAAGCCCCGCCCATTAATTGACATGCGCAATAACCACTGGATGTTTTACTTCCAACAGCAACACGTAAATAGCCAGAAAATCTACTCTTTGGCGCGAAATTTAAAATGCTTCGTTTTAGAACATTGGTTTTGCTACAGATAATGTTAGTTCAAATTTTAATAAAAAGGTGAATATTTGTGATATTATATAGATTTTAAAATATTTCCCACCATGTTTTAAACACAACATACAGGGTGTTTTTGAAAGGTCCATCACAAATTAAGGGTGATGTTTTTTGTGTCATTTGAGTCGAAAATGTTCTATGACATTTTGCCGTCCGGGCCACGGTTTTCGAGTTATGATTTGAATATTTTAGGGATGACCCCTTTATTAAATTAGCGGTCTTTCAATTTCTTAATTAAATTTAAGGGGTCATCCGTAAACTACTCCAATCATAATTTGAAAACAGTGGCTCGGACGGAAAAATGCCATTGAACATTTTCGACTCAAAATGGCCCAATAAATACGCTCTTTCATTATTGATGGACATTTCACAAACACCCTGTATACATTGTTTATTACTAAACAATAAAGGATTTACATTCATTATTATTAATCCCTACGTTAGGAAAAATGGTTTAAATTATTGGTAGACCGAGCGATGGTGCGTTAATTGTAAAATACCCGCACTTGCGTCTTTGCAAGGTCATGTCTTGCTTTTTGAATGAAATACTAACAGTTTTCTAATAGCTATTTTGTTTGAAGGAGAATTTTTGCAGTTAGTTCCAGGATAAGGAGAGTAGTCTTTGTAAAGTGCGGCGCTGAGGCAATTTTAGTTACCAAAAATGAAAATAATCACAATAAAGATAGGATGTGCAAACTCCCTGTAAAAAAAATAGACAAGTTGATACTAGCGACGCCTGACTAACAGCGCTGGAAAGCCTGGCCCTTTGACGCGCTCGACGAGGCAGTACGAGTCGGCGGGACGTTGCTTTGCTTCTTGGCCTAGGGGAATACGCTGTCTATTGGTTTCTCTTCAAGTAAACAATGGAATGGTCTATTCATATACTGAATCTCTAATACAGTCCTGCACCGCTCAAAAACTTCATTTGTTAATATCTCAAAGGAAAGAGATATGATATTGCCAAATGAAACGAATATAGGCCATATTTATCTCAGTATGACAAGGTTAGGCACTTAAATTGAATTACCCATAGATATATTAAAAGGGTAGATACACAATTCAATGGGAGGTCGACGCGGAAGGGGCAACGAGCAGACAGCCGCTATTTTCTGGGGGTAGCCGTATAAAACGCCATCTATCGGGAACTTTCGAAACTAATTAAAGGATGAGCTTAGAGTAGTGGCACTCTATGTTAACCCCCTATAGGGCATAATAAGTCAAACCCTCGGAGATGCCATTACTCCATTTTATACGAGCTAAGAGCAGAAAAACGTATTTTATAAATTTAACACCTGTAAAATCTTTTAAAAAACACTTGGAACTTGTATTTCTACTTACTTTCGAGGAAATACCACCGTTTTCTGAAGGTAAGAGTCTTTTTTATACATTCTTTAGTAATAAAAACATTTAAGGCGAGCTAAGCCTTGGTCTTGTAAAACACGGCAGATTAGTGATTTTGAATTTGAAAACGACGCTAATCACTAACCTGCCGTGTTTTACAAGACCAAGGCTTAGCTCGCCTTAAATGTTTTTATTACTAAAAAATGTATAAAAAAAGACTCTTACCTTCAGAAAACGGTGGTATTTCCTCGAAAGTAAGTAGAAATACAAGTTCCAAGTGTTTTTTAAAAGATTTTACAGGTGTAAAATTTATAAAACACGTTTTTCTGCTCTTAGCTCGTATAAAATGGAGTAATGGCATCTCCGAGTGTTACTTATTATGCCCTATAGGGGGTTAACATAGAGTGCCACTACTCTAAGCTCATCCCTTAATTTAGTTTTGAAAGTTCCCGATAGATGGCGTTTTATACGGCTACCCCCAGAAAATAGCGGCTGTCTGCTCGTTGCCCCTTCCGCGTTTTTTCGTTAAGCCTAAGCCAGCGAAGTGGATCTAGACCCTTAATAGTTTTACTATATCTATGGAATTACCAAGTGAAAATTGATATCATTTAAACAGTTTTATTAATTTTAATATTCGTTACAATATTAAAGGCTTGTACAACTAACTTTCTTTCTAAAAATGAAACTCAAACAATTGAAATTCACTTATAATAAAATCAGAGTAAGTAAAAAAATTAAAAAGTTAAAAATTTAGTAGTATTAACCTATAATAACAGAAGTTTATGACTTCTTATCGTGGGAAGTATTGAACTCTAACCATATCCGGAACCATCTCTGTTAGCCAACTTCTTATTAGGTCCGATCACCGCGCCACCTACGGCATTTCCCTCATTTTGAATTGGCAGGCTGATTTAAGCGCCAGCAGCGGGCAAGAAACGAAACTTTAAGGTGTGTCCTGTGGTTTGAGTTAACGAATCAGAAACGGTGACAAGAACAGCTGTTTTAATAGACTGCTAGAAATTCCGTTCAAACTAGTGTGGGGTCCTAGTCCCGCGGATTGTAATGGATTTTCAGAGAGTTCTAGACAGACGGCTTTTCAACGATTGGCGCTGAAGAAGTTTTGAACACGCCCCAAAGTTTGAGAGCCACAGCCTCGCGGCGTGGGATTTTTTCGATAGACTAGATCGTTTTCCTAGTGGGGAGGAAACTTTCGACCCTCTTTTACGATTCCCAGGATAAGAAGTCATTAACTTCTGCTATAATGAAGATTATACATTAGCATCCTCCACTACTGTTTCTTAATAAATTTCATTTAGAATTCTTTTGAAAATTTAGTTATGGTCAATGGTTTTGAATATTTATTGCGATCACGTTTGAAGAGTTTGCTGGTAAAGTCACACTGATCACATAAGAAGGGTTTTTGTCTACTGTGAACGCGTAGACGAGTCTGATAACACTACTCTTTCAGCTCACCTAAGATCACAATGATCACTTACGAAGTTTTTCACCACCATGAATTCGTTGATGTGTGATCAATAAGGACTTCCACGCGCTAACATAGGTCACTATTCACATTTGAATGGTTTATTATGGTTTTTCACCACTGTGAATGCGTTGATGATTGATCAAATGAGCCCTATGCGTGCATGCATAGCCACACCGATCACATTTGAAGGGTTTTTCACCACTGTGAATGCGTGGACAATTGATCAATAAGCTCTTCCACGCGATAGCGTATTCACTCTCATCGAATTTGGAGGGGTTTTCACCACTGTGAATTCGTTGATGTATGTTCAAACTACTCCTCTGTGTGGTTGCATATTCACAATGCTCACATTTGAATGGTGTTTCATCACCATGAATGCGTTTATGTCTGATCAAACCATTCTTACGAATACTTGCAAAGTCACACTGATCACATTTGAAGGATTTTTCACCACTGTGTATGCGTTGATGTCTGATCAAACCAATCTTACGAATACTTGCAAAGTCACACTGATCACATTTGAAGGATTTTTCATCATCGTGTATGCGTTCATGTTTGTTCAAATCATACTTCCGAGTACTTGCAAAGTCACAGAGATCACATTTGAAGGGTCTTTCCCCCCTGTGAATGCTTTGATGTATTTCCAAATCATACTTCCGAGTACAAGCAAAGTCACACTGATCGCATTTGAATGGTTTTTCAATACTGCGAATGCGCTGATGACTGATCTGATGACTGATCAATTGACCACTCTCTGTGGTTACAAATTCACACTGATCACATCTGAAGGGATTTACACCATGGTAAAGACGTTGATGTCTAATGAAACAATGCTTCCACACACTACTAAAGTCACAATGCTCGCATTTGAAGGGTGTTTCAATATGCATCGTGCTTTTATGCGCGATAAGATAATGCTTCCGTGTGCAGGCATATTCACACTGATCACATTTGAAGGGTAATTCACCGCTATGAATGCGTTCATGCGCGATCAAATTACTCTCCAGCTTGCTGGCATAATCACACTGATTACATTTGAAGGGTCTTCCTTTTCCCCCAAAGTGAATGAGTTTGTGCTTGATCAAATTACTTTTCTGTGTGCTGGAAAATTCACTTTGATCACATTTGAAGATTTGTTCTCTATTATGAATTTTGAAGCGAAGTTCAACAACTCTTTTATCTTCAATATTATGTTTTTCCTTGGGTTTCCCTACACAAATCAAAAAATACATTTCATAAAGAAAAAATCATGTTACATCTGGAAAGTAGGCCTGTGCGAGTACCCGATACCCGAAAACTTAATTTCTTAATACCCGAAATTATTCGAATATTTAAATTTTCCCGCTCATTACCCGTGACAAGGCTTAGGACAATCGGGTATAGAGCTATCTCAGAAGTCTTAGTGTGACGTCACCCATGCTCTTTGTCCATAGAACCTAAGCGGTACCAAACATGGCCGCCAACTGTCAAAGCTATGCCTATGACGTTTTACCTAGGCATTGACGTCACAACTGAGATAGCTCTATTGGTTTGGCAAAGTTTCTTGAACTCAGAAGAACTTAAGTTTGAGTAAACTTTCCACAATGCTCAGTATTATTCATTATTTCAATCCTCGCTAATAGCTTAAAGGTGGAATTCATAAACGTCGGACGCAACGCAATTTAGTACAGGCAAAGGCAGGGCGTCGTGCGCAAAAGGCGGAAGTTTGCGCACGACGCCCTGCCTTTGCCTGTACTAAATTCCGTTGCGTCCGACGTTTATGAATTCCACCTTTAGCGTCTTATTTTTGTACTTTTCGCCATAATGGTATCCAAGTCTTTCATGACACTTATTTTTTTCACATATAAAAGTATTTCATCCCGATAAGTGCCCGATATGATTTTTTGCTACCCGAAAAGCACCCGAATAATGGTAGCTTCGCTAGGCCTACTTATTCGAGTACCCGATAGAAATCCAGGTACCCGACCCGATACCCGATTGGAAGTTTTTTCAACTACCCGTACCCGACCCGAAACCCAAAAATCACTACCCGCACAGGCCTACTGGAAAGCGCGATGATTCTATGAGATGTGGACGGAGCTCGTATCACACCCCATAACTAGTCGCGAGCCTTCTAAAGTATCCGCCCACTTTTCACACACAATGGGGACTAGGAGTGAAAGATTCTCAGAATCGCATCTATTTTTTCTTAGTAATATTCACGCGTAATTTACAAATTAACGTTAAAAATTCTGTATTCTGCAAGCACACTTATATTTGGACCTAGGGGGCGAGTTTTTGGGCAAAAGCTGAGGCGAATTTACACTTCCCAACATTTAACTCAAATATTTCACAGAAATAAGTATTTGAGTGGCAAACTTAATAATGCCTAATCTTTTCCCAAAATCGAACATACGTAATTTCGCTGTAAGTAAAGCCTACATTTGTTTAACTTATCATATAAAAATTCTAATCTGATCATAAACGATAATAATTGAGACGTTCAAGCTCTGGTTTTATTGCTTTTGCCATTATAATATTTTAAAGCCTTTCTCTGTGCCATCTTAGCTCAATCAGGTTATCATAAGTTATTTCCCAGCATGCTCTGTCGATCCTCAAAAGACTGTTGGAAAATTTGAACTAGTTGCTATTTGGGCCGACGTCTTGACCTTTGTGATTGGCATCAGCAGTAGAGTTCAGAAATAAAATCACATTCGCTACTTTCGCCAACAGGGGTCGAATGAATTTCATTCTTGTATGTTAAGCCAACAAATTATGCAAAGCATTTCATTACATAATGCACATTCTTTAAGGGTTCCACAATGTGTTTGCCCAACTTCATACCATCACCACTGACTAATAAGGCTCTTAGAAGTTGGCGTAAAACTCGTCGGGGCTTTAGATGTAGCTTATCCGTGGGGGGTTCAAATTATTGTGAACACAGCAAGTGACTTGGGGAGTCTTAAAATATTTCTACGCAAATAAAAATTTACACACCAGGCTGGTTGTGGTTGTCGTCCTCAGTAGGGACTCCTTCCGAGCTATACAAATAAATTGTGATAAAATAAAACAATAAAATACACCTTATTTTCTTTAAATACCTTTCATTTTGAGGTTGAGGTTGTTGTTGTTCCGCAGCTGGTAGGGATAATGCTTGGCTATCTGGTTCTGAATCATTATCAACTGGTTCAACTTTTGGCTCTGAATCATAATCAACTGGTTCAACTTTCACTGATACATCGTTAGCCTTTTGAACAGTTTCATTTTTCTCCTAATTTTTAAACAATTAACAATGATTTAAGAATATCTAATCTCATATTTGCGTTTACATCAAATAAACAATGTCGCGTACCTTAAGATCTTTGACTTTGTTTTTCAATTCTTCTCTGACCTTATTGAGCCTGTCAATTTTATCTCCTTGCTCATTAATAGTTAATTCATTTTCCATTCTCTCTTTTCTCACGTTTGAGATTAAAACGTCAAACTAAAAAATTGAAATAAGATTCCATTACAAAAGCTGATTTCCATGGGACATTAAGGACAAACAAGAGAGAGGGGAAACCAATGGCGTTTTAAGCATCATTGATAATCCTCAATGATGCTTAAAACAAGGAAGCTTTATCCTTTAAACTTCTAGCCAATGAGAGTGAAATTTTTCGTTGGCAGGACATTTACAAAAGTTCAATGTTCATCAGCCATTTAATGGGGGTAGACAATGTTATTTTGAATCTCATAAAGACTTCATAGGGGACAGGAAAACTGGGCGCTTTCGCTCAAGCATGTTTTATGTTAGATTTCCTCGTAATGTTTTTTCTATGGGAACACTATTTGGGAAGTTTTCTTGTTTTGTCAAATAGTACCTTGTTCCTCAGTTTCTTCATTTTATCATCTTTGCTTAAGCAACAATCATTCTCATCCATTTCCTAGAACAAACAGCAGTTTTTTGTAATTTCACGCGGTAGAACAATATTTGCTCAAATACCTCTCCGAGAACAACTCTTTGAGAATCGACCAAATTCATATAGGCTTTGCGTAAAGACGGTTTATGGCGACACATTTCTTTCCTAAAATTAAACATTGAAACATGAAACATTTTTTGAAAAACAAGCTAAAAATGGAGAAAAATGTTGATATTTTAAACTAATAAGAGTTTACAGTGTTGCCATCAACACAAACAGGCCCAAGGCCGAAAGGTTTGATTAGTGGGAGAGCATTGTTACAAATTCCGACTGAATTAATACATGTTAAAACTAATCAGATCTCCTGATTAGTGTCTAATATTAAATTTTAATAAAACATTTTTTATATTTAACACTCGTCGTTGAACTGTGATTAGTGAGGGAATGTACATCACGACGTGATTAGTGAGGGAATGTACATCACGACGTGATTAGTGAGGGAATGTACATCACGACGTGATTAGTGAGGGAATGTACATCACGACGTGATTAGTGAGGGAATGTACATCACGACGGGATTAGTGAGGGAATGTACATCACGACGGGATTAGTGAGGGAATGTACATCACGACGGGATTAGTGAGGGAATGTACATCACGACGTGATTAGTGAGGGAATGTACATCACGACGGGATTAGTGAGGGAATGTACATCACGACGTGATTAGTGAGGGAATGTACATCACGACGTGATTAGTGAGGGAATGTACATCACGACGTGATTAGTGAGGGAATGTACATCACGACGGGATTAGTGAGGGAATGTACATCACGACGTGATTAGTGAGGGAATGTACATCACGACGTGATTAGTGAGGGAATGTACATCACGACGTGATTAGTGAGGGAATGTACATCACGACGTGATTAGTGAGGGAATGTACATCACGACGGGATTAGTGAGGGAATGTACATCACGACGTGATTAGTGAGGGAATGTACATCACGACGGGATTAGTGAGGGAATGTACATCACGACGTGATTAGTGAGGGAATGTACATCACGACGGGATTAGTGAGGGAATGTACATCACGACGTGATTAGTGAGGGAATGTACATCACGACGTGATTAGTGAGGGAATGTACATCACGACGTGATTAGTGAGGGAATGTACATCACGACGGGATTAGTGAGGGAATGTACATCACGACGGGATTAGTGAGGGAATGTACATCACGACGTGATTAGTGAGGGAATGTACATCACGACGTGATTAGTGAGGGAATGTACATCACGACGGGATTAGTGAGGGAATGTACATCACGACGTGATTAGTGAGGGAATGTACATCACGACGTGATTAGTGAGGGAATGTACATCACGACGTGATTAGTGAGGGAATGTACATCACGACGTGATTAGTGAGGGAATGTACATCACGACGTGATTAGTGAGGGAATGTACATCACGACGTGATTAGTGAGGGAATGTACATCACGACGTGATTAGTGAGGGAATGTACATCACGACGTGATTAGTGAGGGAATGTACATCACGACGTGATTAGTGAGGGAATGTACATCACGACGTGATTAGTGAGGGAATGTACATCACGACGTGATTAGTGAGGGAATGTACATCACGACGTGATTAGTGAGGGAATGTACATCACGACGTGATTAGTGAGGGAATGTACATCACGACGTGATTAGTGAGGGAATGTACATCACGACGTGATTAGTGAGGGAATGTACATCACGACGTGATTAGTGAGGGAATGTACATCACGACGTGATTAGTGAGGGAATGTACATCACGACGGGATTAGTGAGGGAATGTACATCACGACGTGATTAGTGAGGGAATGTACATCACGACGTGATTAGTGAGGGAATGTACATCACGACGTGATTAGTGAGGGAATGTACATCACGACGTGATTAGTGAGGGAATGTACATCACGACGTGATTAGTGAGGGAATGTACATCACGACGTGATTAGTGAGGGAATGTACATCACGACGTGATTAGTGAGGGAATGTACATCACGACGTGATTAGTGAGGGAATGTACATCACGACGTGATTAGTGAGGGAATGTACATCACGACGTGATTAGTGAGGGAATGTACATCACGACGTGATTAGTGAGGGAATGTACATCACGACGTGATTAGTGAGGGAATGTACATCACGACGTGATTAGTGAGGGAATGTACATCACGACGTGATTAGTGAGGGAATGTACATCACGACGTGATTAGTGAGGGAATGTACATCACGACGTGATTAGTGAGGGAATGTACATCACGACGTGATTAGTGAGGGAATGTACATCACGACGTGATTAGTGAGGGAATGTACATCACGACGTGATTAGTGAGGGAATGTACATCACGACGTGATTAGTGAGGGAATGTACATCACGACGTGATTAGTGAGGGAATGTACATCACGACGGGATTAGTGAGGGAATGTACATCACGACGGGATTAGTGAGGGAATGTACATCACGACGTGATTAGTGAGGGAATGTACATCACGACGTGATTAGTGAGGGAATGTACATCACGACGTGATTAGTGAGGGAATGTACATCACGACGTGATTAGTGAGGGAATGTACATCACGACGGGATTAGTGAGGGAATGTACATCACGACGTGATTAGTGAGGGAATGTACATCACGACGTGATTAGTGAGGGAATGTACATCACGACGTGATTAGTGAGGGAATGTACATCACGACGTGATTAGTGAGGGAATGTACATCACGACGTGATTAGTGAGGGAATGTACATCACGACGTGATTAGTGAGGGAATGTACATCACGACGTGATTAGTGAGGGAATGTACATCACGACGTGATTAGTGAGGGAATGTACATCACGACGTGATTAGTGAGGGAATGTACATCACGACGTGATTAGTGAGGGAATGTACATCACGACGTGATTAGTGAGGGAATGTACATCACGACGTGATTAGTGAGGGAATGTACATCACGACGTGATTAGTGAGGGAATGTACATCACGACGTGATTAGTGAGGGAATGTACATCACGACGTGATTAGTGAGGGAATGTACATCACGACGTGATTAGTGAGGGAATGTACATCACGACGTGATTAGTGAGGGAATGTACATCACGACGTGATTAGTGAGGGAATGTACATCACGACGTGATTAGTGAGGGAATGTACATCACGACGTGATTAGTGAGGGAATGTACATCACGACGTGATTAGTGAGGGAATGTACATCACGACGTGATTAGTGAGGGAATGTACATCACGACGTGATTAGTGAGGGAATGTACATCACGACGTGATTAGTGAGGGAATGTACATCACGACGTGATTAGTGAGGGAATGTACATCACGACGTGATTAGTGAGGGAATGTACATCACGACGTGATTAGTGAGGGAATGTACATCACGACGTGATTAGTGAGGGAATGTACATCACGACGTGATTAGTGAGGGAATGTACATCACGACGTGATTAGTGAGGGAATGTACATCACGACGTGATTAGTGAGGGAATGTACATCACGACGTGATTAGTGAGGGAATGTACATCACGACGTGATTAGTGAGGGAATGTACATCACGACGTGATTAGTGAGGGAATGTACATCACGACGTGATTAGTGAGGGAATGTACATCACGACGTGATTAGTGAGGGAATGTACATCACGACGTGATTAGTGAGGGAATGTACATCACGACGTGATTAGTGAGGGAATGTACATCACGACGTGATTAGTGAGGGAATGTACATCACGACGTGATTAGTGAGGGAATGTACATCACGACGTGATTAGTGAGGGAATGTACATCACGACGTGATTAGTGAGGGAATGTACATCACGACGTGATTAGTGAGGGAATGTACATCACGACGTGATTAGTGAGGGAATGTACATCACGACGTGATTAGTGAGGGAATGTACATCACGACGTGATTAGTGAGGGAATGTACATCACGACGTGATTAGTGAGGGAATGTACATCACGACGTGATTAGTGAGGGAATGTACATCACGACGTGATTAGTGAGGGAATGTACATCACGACGTGATTAGTGAGGGAATGTACATCACGACGTGATTAGTGAGGGAATGTACATCACGACGTGATTAGTGAGGGAATGTACATCACGACGTGATTAGTGAGGGAATGTACATCACGACGTGATTAGTGAGGGAATGTACATCACGACGTGATTAGTGAGGGAATGTACATCACGACGTGATTAGTGAGGGAATGTACATCACGACGTGATTAGTGAGGGAATGTACATCACGACGTGATTAGTGAGGGAATGTACATCACGACGTGATTAGTGAGGGAATGTACATCACGACGTGATTAGTGAGGGAATGTACATCACGACGTGATTAGTGAGGGAATGTACATCACGACGTGATTAGTGAGGGAATGTACATCACGACGTGATTAGTGAGGGAATGTACATCACGACGTGATTAGTGAGGGAATGTACATCACGACGTGATTAGTGAGGGAATGTACATCACGACGTGATTAGTGAGGGAATGTACATCACGACGTGATTAGTGAGGGAATGTACATCACGACGTGATTAGTGAGGGAATGTACATCACGACGTGATTAGTGAGGGAATGTACATCACGACGTGATTAGTGAGGGAATGTACATCACGACGTGATTAGTGAGGGAATGTACATCACGACGTGATTAGTGAGGGAATGTACATCACGACGTGATTAGTGAGGGAATGTACATCACGACGTGATTAGTGAGGGAATGTACATCACGACGTGATTAGTGAGGGAATGTACATCACGACGTGATTAGTGAGGGAATGTACATCACGACGTGATTAGTGAGGGAATGTACATCACGACGTGATTAGTGAGGGAATGTACATCACGACGTGATTAGTGAGGGAATGTACATCACGACGTGATTAGTGAGGGAATGTACATCACGACGTGATTAGTGAGGGAATGTACATCACGACGTGATTAGTGAGGGAATGTACATCACGACGTGATTAGTGAGGGAATGTACATCACGACGTGATTAGTGAGGGAATGTACATCACGACGTGATTAGTGAGGGAATGTACATCACGACGTGATTAGTGAGGGAATGTACATCACGACGTGATTAGTGAGGGAATGTACATCACGACGTGATTAGTGAGGGAATGTACATCACGACGTGATTAGTGAGGGAATGTACATCACGACGTGATTAGTGAGGGAATGTACATCACGACGTGATTAGTGAGGGAATGTACATCACGACGTGATTAGTGAGGGAATGTACATCACGACGTGATTAGTGAGGGAATGTACATCACGACGTGATTAGTGAGGGAATGTACATCACGACGTGATTAGTGAGGGAATGTACATCACGACGTGATTAGTGAGGGAATGTACATCACGACGTGATTAGTGAGGGAATGTACATCACGACGTGATTAGTGAGGGAATGTACATCACGACGTGATTAGTGAGGGAATGTACATCACGACGTGATTAGTGAGGGAATGTACATCACGACGTGATTAGTGAGGGAATGTACATCACGACGTGATTAGTGAGGGAATGTACATCACGACGTGATTAGTGAGGGAATGTACATCACGACGTGATTAGTGAGGGAATGTACATCACGACGTGATTAGTGAGGGAATGTACATCACGACGTGATTAGTGAGGGAATGTACATCACGACGTGATTAGTGAGGGAATGTACATCACGACGTGATTAGTGAGGGAATGTACATCACGACGTGATTAGTGAGGGAATGTACATCACGACGTGATTAGTGAGGGAATGTACATCACGACGTGATTAGTGAGGGAATGTACATCACGACGTGATTAGTGAGGGAATGTACATCACGACGTGATTAGTGAGGGAATGTACATCACGACGTGATTAGTGAGGGAATGTACATCACGACGTGATTAGTGAGGGAATGTACATCACGACGTGATTAGTGAGGGAATGTACATCACGACGTGATTAGTGAGGGAATGTACATCACGACGTGATTAGTGAGGGAATGTACATCACGACGTGATTAGTGAGGGAATGTACATCACGACGTGATTAGTGAGGGAATGTACATCACGACGTGATTAGTGAGGGAATGTACATCACGACGTGATTAGTGAGGGAATGTACATCACGACGTGATTAGTGAGGGAATGTACATCACGACGTGATTAGTGAGGGAATGTACATCACGACGTGATTAGTGAGGGAATGTACATCACGACGTGATTAGTGAGGGAATGTACATCACGACGTGATTAGTGAGGGAATGTACATCACGACGTGATTAGTGAGGGAATGTACATCACGACGTGATTAGTGAGGGAATGTACATCACGACGTGATTAGTGAGGGAATGTACATCACGACGTGATTAGTGAGGGAATGTACATCACGACGTGATTAGTGAGGGAATGTACATCACGACGTGATTAGTGAGGGAATGTACATCACGACGTGATTAGTGAGGGAATGTACATCACGACGTGATTAGTGAGGGAATGTACATCACGACGTGATTAGTGAGGGAATGTACATCACGACGTGATTAGTGAGGGAATGTACATCACGACGTGATTAGTGAGGGAATGTACATCACGACGTGATTAGTGAGGGAATGTACATCACGACGTGATTAGTGAGGGAATGTACATCACGACGTGATTAGTGAGGGAATGTACATCACGACGTGATTAGTGAGGGAATGTACATCACGACGTGATTAGTGAGGGAATGTACATCACGACGTGATTAGTGAGGGAATGTACATCACGACGTGATTAGTGAGGGAATGTACATCACGACGTGATTAGTGAGGGAATGTACATCACGACGTGATTAGTGAGGGAATGTACATCACGACGTGATTAGTGAGGGAATGTACATCACGACGTGATTAGTGAGGGAATGTACATCACGACGTGATTAGTGAGGGAATGTACATCACGACGTGATTAGTGAGGGAATGTACATCACGACGTGATTAGTGAGGGAATGTACATCACGACGTGATTAGTGAGGGAATGTACATCACGACGTGATTAGTGAGGGAATGTACATCACGACGTGATTAGTGAGGGAATGTACATCACGACGTGATTAGTGAGGGAATGTACATCACGACGTGATTAGTGAGGGAATGTACATCACGACGTGATTAGTGAGGGAATGTACATCACGACGTGATTAGTGAGGGAATGTACATCACGACGTGATTAGTGAGGGAATGTACATCACGACGTGATTAGTGAGGGAATGTACATCACGACGTGATTAGTGAGGGAATGTACATCACGACGTGATTAGTGAGGGAATGTACATCACGACGTGATTAGTGAGGGAATGTACATCACGACGTGATTAGTGAGGGAATGTACATCACGACGTGATTAGTGAGGGAATGTACATCACGACGTGATTAGTGAGGGAATGTACATCACGACGTGATTAGTGAGGGAATGTACATCACGACGTGATTAGTGAGGGAATGTACATCACGACGTGATTAGTGAGGGAATGTACATCACGACGTGATTAGTGAGGGAATGTACATCACGACGTGATTAGTGAGGGAATGTACATCACGACGTGATTAGTGAGGGAATGTACATCACGACGTGATTAGTGAGGGAATGTACATCACGACGTGATTAGTGAGGGAATGTACATCACGACGTGATTAGTGAGGGAATGTACATCACGACGTGATTAGTGAGGGAATGTACATCACGACGTGATTAGTGAGGGAATGTACATCACGACGTGATTAGTGAGGGAATGTACATCACGACGTGATTAGTGAGGGAATGTACATCACGACGTGATTAGTGAGGGAATGTACATCACGACGTGATTAGTGAGGGAATGTACATCACGACGTGATTAGTGAGGGAATGTACATCACGACGTGATTAGTGAGGGAATGTACATCACGACGTGATTAGTGAGGGAATGTACATCACGACGTGATTAGTGAGGGAATGTACATCACGACGTGATTAGTGAGGGAATGTACATCACGACGTGATTAGTGAGGGAATGTACATCACGACGTGATTAGTGAGGGAATGTACATCACGACGTGATTAGTGAGGGAATGTACATCACGACGTGATTAGTGAGGGAATGTACATCACGACGTGATTAGTGAGGGAATGTACATCACGACGTGATTAGTGAGGGAATGTACATCACGACGTGATTAGTGAGGGAATGTACATCACGACGTGATTAGTGAGGGAATGTACATCACGACGTGATTAGTGAGGGAATGTACATCACGACGTGATTAGTGAGGGAATGTACATCACGACGTGATTAGTGAGGGAATGTACATCACGACGTGATTAGTGAGGGAATGTACATCACGACGTGATTAGTGAGGGAATGTACATCACGACGTGATTAGTGAGGGAATGTACATCACGACGTGATTAGTGAGGGAATGTACATCACGACGTGATTAGTGAGGGAATGTACATCACGACGTGATTAGTGAGGGAATGTACATCACGACGTGATTAGTGAGGGAATGTACATCACGACGTGATTAGTGAGGGAATGTACATCACGACGTGATTAGTGAGGGAATGTACATCACGACGTGATTAGTGAGGGAATGTACATCACGACGTGATTAGTGAGGGAATGTACATCACGACGTGATTAGTGAGGGAATGTACATCACGACGTGATTAGTGAGGGAATGTACATCACGACGTGATTAGTGAGGGAATGTACATCACGACGTGATTAGTGAGGGAATGTACATCACGACGTGATTAGTGAGGGAATGTACATCACGACGTGATTAGTGAGGGAATGTACATCACGACGTGATTAGTGAGGGAATGTACATCACGACGTGATTAGTGAGGGAATGTACATCACGACGTGATTAGTGAGGGAATGTACATCACGACGTGATTAGTGAGGGAATGTACATCACGACGTGATTAGTGAGGGAATGTACATCACGACGTGATTAGTGAGGGAATGTACATCACGACGTGATTAGTGAGGGAATGTACATCACGACGTGATTAGTGAGGGAATGTACATCACGACGTGATTAGTGAGGGAATGTACATCACGACGTGATTAGTGAGGGAATGTACATCACGACGTGATTAGTGAGGGAATGTACATCACGACGTGATTAGTGAGGGAATGTACATCACGACGTGATTAGTGAGGGAATGTACATCACGACGTGATTAGTGAGGGAATGTACATCACGACGTGATTAGTGAGGGAATGTACATCACGACGTGATTAGTGAGGGAATGTACATCACGACGTGATTAGTGAGGGAATGTACATCACGACGTGATTAGTGAGGGAATGTACATCACGACGTGATTAGTGAGGGAATGTACATCACGACGTGATTAGTGAGGGAATGTACATCACGACGTGATTAGTGAGGGAATGTACATCACGACGTGATTAGTGAGGGAATGTACATCACGACGTGATTAGTGAGGGAATGTACATCACGACGTGATTAGTGAGGGAATGTACATCACGACGTGATTAGTGAGGGAATGTACATCACGACGTGATTAGTGAGGGAATGTACATCACGACGTGATTAGTGAGGGAATGTACATCACGACGTGATTAGTGAGGGAATGTACATCACGACGTGATTAGTGAGGGAATGTACATCACGACGTGATTAGTGAGGGAATGTACATCACGACGTGATTAGTGAGGGAATGTACATCACGACGTGATTAGTGAGGGAATGTACATCACGACGTGATTAGTGAGGGAATGTACATCACGACGTGATTAGTGAGGGAATGTACATCACGACGTGATTAGTGAGGGAATGTACATCACGACGTGATTAGTGAGGGAATGTACATCACGACGTGATTAGTGAGGGAATGTACATCACGACGTGATTAGTGAGGGAATGTACATCACGACGTGATTAGTGAGGGAATGTACATCACGACGTGATTAGTGAGGGAATGTACATCACGACGTGATTAGTGAGGGAATGTACATCACGACGTGATTAGTGAGGGAATGTACATCACGACGTGATTAGTGAGGGAATGTACATCACGACGTGATTAGTGAGGGAATGTACATCACGACGTGATTAGTGAGGGAATGTACATCACGACGTGATTAGTGAGGGAATGTACATCACGACGTGATTAGTGAGGGAATGTACATCACGACGTGATTAGTGAGGGAATGTACATCACGACGTGATTAGTGAGGGAATGTACATCACGACGTGATTAGTGAGGGAATGTACATCACGACGTGATTAGTGAGGGAATGTACATCACGACGTGATTAGTGAGGGAATGTACATCACGACGTGATTAGTGAGGGAATGTACATCACGACGTGATTAGTGAGGGAATGTACATCACGACGTGATTAGTGAGGGAATGTACATCACGACGTGATTAGTGAGGGAATGTACATCACGACGTGATTAGTGAGGGAATGTACATCACGACGTGATTAGTGAGGGAATGTACATCACGACGTGATTAGTGAGGGAATGTACATCACGACGTGATTAGTGAGGGAATGTACATCACGACGTGATTAGTGAGGGAATGTACATCACGACGTGATTAGTGAGGGAATGTACATCACGACGTGATTAGTGAGGGAATGTACATCACGACGTGATTAGTGAGGGAATGTACATCACGACGTGATTAGTGAGGGAATGTACATCACGACGTGATTAGTGAGGGAATGTACATCACGACGTGATTAGTGAGGGAATGTACATCACGACGTGATTAGTGAGGGAATGTACATCACGACGTGATTAGTGAGGGAATGTACATCACGACGTGATTAGTGAGGGAATGTACATCACGACGTGATTAGTGAGGGAATGTACATCACGACGTGATTAGTGAGGGAATGTACATCACGACGTGATTAGTGAGGGAATGTACATCACGACGTGATTAGTGAGGGAATGTACATCACGACGTGATTAGTGAGGGAATGTACATCACGACGTGATTAGTGAGGGAATGTACATCACGACGTGATTAGTGAGGGAATGTACATCACGACGTGATTAGTGAGGGAATGTACATCACGACGTGATTAGTGAGGGAATGTACATCACGACGTGATTAGTGAGGGAATGTACATCACGACGTGATTAGTGAGGGAATGTACATCACGACGTGATTAGTGAGGGAATGTACATCACGACGTGATTAGTGAGGGAATGTACATCACGACGGATTAGTGAGGGACTGTACATCACGACGTGATTAGTGAGGGAATGTACATCACGACGTGATTAGTGAGGGAATGTACATCACGACGTGATTAGTGAGGGAATGTACATCACGACGTGATTAGTGAGGGAATGTACATCACGACGGGATTAGTGAGGGAATGTACATCACGACGTGATTAGTGAGGGAATGTACATCACGACGTGATTAGTGAGGGAATGTAATCACGACGGGATTAGTGAGGGAATGTACATCACGACGGGATTAGTGAGGGAATGTACATCACGACGGGATTAGTGAGGGAATGTACATCACGACGGGATTAGTGAGGGAATGTACATCACGACGGGATTAGTGAGGGAATGTACATCACGACGTGATTAGTGAGGGAATGTACATCACGACGGATTAGTGAGGGAATGTACATCATGACGTGATTAGTGAGGGAATGTACATCATGACGTGATTAGTGAGGGAATGTACATCATGACGTGATTAGTGAGGGAATGTACATCATGACGTGATTAGTGAGGGAATGTACATCACGACGTGATTAGTGAGGGAATGTACATCACGACGTGATTAATGAGGGAATGTACATCATGACGCGTGATTAGTGAGGGAATGTCATCATGACGTGATTAGTGAGGGAATGTACATCACGACGTGATTAGTGAGGGAATGTACATCATGACGTGATTAGTGAGGGAATGTACATCAGATGTGATTAGTGAGGAATGTACATCACGACGTG
>JAEQBA010002479.1:0-22009 GCA_019434445.1 Phalangium opilio
ATTGCATGAATCGAGTTTGAAATGTTGGAGATCCAGGGGGTTGGAAGTTGCTTCCCCTACAAATTTTTTATTAGTAACGAAAGCCACGACAGTTCGCGAGGGTAATTGCCCCGTAAACAGGCTGTCCCTAATAAAATCTTGCGTTCCGGTGGTTATTAAGAAATTTTTCATAACAATAGAGTTTACTTCGTAGCGAGCGTTTATTCCCGAGTTTAACATCTGAGCGTGAGCTAGTTGCAGTTCGGGATTAACCTCAATTTCGCGCGTAAACAAGGTGCATTCCGTTAAATCAATCTTATACTTTTTGCCCTGCTCATTGTGAATAATAGCGAAATCCGTGGAGCTTCGATGAAGTCTAATTCGCACCTCGATATTATCTAGTAAGAATTTGGGCGTTTTGAACATATCCAGAAATAATTCGCCAATTACATCGCACGTCTTTGATTTGCCACGCGTTTAGCGCGACGACCAATACCATTATCTTCTTTGTTAATATTGGCGTCTTCTAAAGCCGTCGCCGGATCGATAATGGTATCCAAATAATATAACATAGAAGTTAACCAGGAATTGGCCGCCGTTTGTCCATAATTTAAAAGTATTTTAAAATAGGCCATATATGGGTACATATTATTAGGTTGTGGACAGCGACGCCATTAAGAAATAATTCTACTTGACAAAATAGCGAGGCAATTATTAAATTTGTTACCGAGACTTTCTTTTCCGCATCTGGAACGGCCGTGCCGTCCTCGTGTAAAACGCGAAATTTTAATCTCAAAAGAGTTTTAGTCAAATCATGATAATTGTTTGAGGGAGGAATGATAAATTCTACATATTTAGCATTAGTTAGTGGGGCAATTGGATAATGAGCAGTCGTTTTAGTCCCCACAATATTATTATTCACCACTGGCTTTTCAAATATTTCAAAATCGGATAGAACACTTTCGTAGGTCGACATGTTTAGTCTAGAAAATCGCGTTTAGTGCGTCGCTTAACACGTTTGCTCCGGCTTGTTTTAGCAGTCCTCTTTCGTTTTCGGCCCGTCCCGCTCTGAGTGTTGACGAACCGGTCCACGCCTTTATGTAGTAGGGAATTTATAGATTGTTTGACATTTCGTTTAATCGATTCTCGAGGCGATATTCCGGGGTTTTGTGCATCGCTAATTACTCTACTCGTTAACCCAACAGCTTCGGACGCTAAAGTATTAATGGCCGGCCTAATAAAGGGTGTAATTTTGCGCAATAAAGAATTAAAGATGCCGCCAACACTAAAACGACCCCCCGATTGGAAAACGTTTGCGTGTAAAGATGGCAGAGACGATCCTCTTTGGAAATACAGAGTGTATCTATTAGGCACCATTGCTCCTGTTCTATTGACGTCGACGCCTAAAAAACAGTTTAATATATACTTTGCCTAAATTAAACGGGATATTTTCCCCGTAATCGGATTTCAATTCAATTTCAATTTCTTGTATATCGCTAGTTGAAATTGGATAAAAGTCGATATTATTAAATATTTCCTGGTTCTCTTCGTCTAGCAGCGAAAAAGCCGGCATTTTTATGAAACGTAGCAGAGGGGCTTGACCACCACCCACCACTTGTTGACGGATAATATTGGTATAAACAAACATGGCATCGACGCCTCTCATGATATCCGCGGGATACTCTGACGTCTCGCTGTTGATATACCGATCCAATTGATTACTACTAAAACCTAGCAATCGTCCCAGGCCTCTTCCGGGTGTTGTTTTGGGAAACAAAATTGAGACCGTATCGTTCAGTTTTGAAACCGTCACGGTTCCGTCTACATTCTGCCAAAATTTTAGACTTTTCCTATGCGTCGGCGACATGGCTTCGCTCATAGCACTTAAAACATCGCTAATATGATAATAAAGGCCCGGGAGGAATCTCGCACGCGTAATTGTCAACTCGTTTGCCTTGAAGGTTATCTTGTTGATATCCGGGTAGGGACGGCTGGTCAGCCATATTTGGATCTTCTGGAAATCTATCAACATCGTATTCGCTAGTCCAAAAATTATTAGCCTCTGTCAGTGTCATTGATCTCAATCGGGGGTTCACCAACGCTACACCCGAGTGGCTATGTTGCAAAACTTCTCCCTCTTCGGGAATGTTAAATAACTTGGCCATCGGTCCAGCTACCGATACGCGAACACCTCGCTCTATTTCGAGACGCGTGTAGTATCTATTTTCTGGCGCCGTTTTGAGAATAAAGATTTTAAAATGACGGCGAGTCATAAATTGCTGAACTTCTAATAATTTGTTAATCACTTTCAAATGTAGCGAAAAGGGGATTACCGCACCGGTCGGGGTAAGATCACAGGTATATTCACGCGCCGGTATTTTGATTTTCGTTGTCTCCGTCTTTGTAAAAAGATACATTAATGAAAAGTGGACGCGATATGACACGCCTGTACTGTTAGTAGTTTTAAAATGCGTAAAATTACGCTCTAGAGGCCTCTTGGATAGAAACGTCCCCCCAACGTATTCATTTTCTAAATTTAATATATCCTGCAAATCCGGCGAAAATTTCATTTCAATTTTTGCCGGACAATGGACTCTAAAATAATGCTCCGCTCCTTGTTTAATAACGCTAAATTCAGCATTGTGCAATCTTAAAGGATCGTGGTTGTTCGAGCTTATTTTGAGCTCTTCGGCGATTTCATAATAAATTTTAAAATCATCCTCCAAAGATTGTTTCGCTTTAAACTCGCCTGACACCGAGAACAATAAATAAATCCATGGCTCCTCCCCGGCGGTATAATGCTTAATGGTTCTATTGACTCGATATTCTAGATAGGCATTGTTTTCATTTATGGTATATTCTTGTATCGTGAGGCTTAAGGGACCGCATTGCTGCTTTCCGGTATAATATTTATCGGGGTCGAGGTTGAGCAATTTAGCTAATTGGGGAGAAAATTTAATTTCCACCCATTCCGGTGTTTTGAAATTATACACGATAGCATAGCCCCAATTATCTACTACGTGATATGTGAATTGAATTTTATTTATTACTAATTTTTCTAAAGTGTTGGCTACGGCTCGATAAAGCCCTTCGGCGTTTTTCTCTGGCGTTTTACTGGCTTTAAAAGTTTGAGGTAAGAACAATATTTTATAGTTATCATAATCTTCGGGGTTAATTTGCTTAGGCTTTTCAGAGATAATTGGCTCGGGTTTTTTCTTTGGCGGATCAACCGGCTGCGGAAACAAGGGTTTTTCATCAACCGATGGTGGGAAGGGGGTCGGTAATATGGGTAGCTCAAAAGTAGAGGATGTTGTAGAGTCTGGAGATTTTGAGAGATCAGGCTTGGATAGGTCGGGGTTCGGTAAATCAGGTTTTGAGGGGTCTGGAAATATATATTTTCCTCAACCTCTGTTGGCGAGGGGGTCGGCGTCAGTGGTTCAAAGGTAGAGGGTTTCGGAACCTCGGGTGCTGGAATTTTGGGGGGATCCGGAGCTGGTATTTTGGGGGGATCCGGAGCTGGTATTTTGGGGGGATCCGGAGCTGGTATTTGGGGGGATCCGGAGCTGGTATTTGGGGGGATCCGGAGCTGGTATTTTGGGGGGATCCGGAGCTGGTATTTTGGGGGGATCCGGAGCTGGTATTTTGGGGGGATCCGGAGCTGGTATTTTGGGGGGATCCGGAGCTGGTATTTTGGGGGGATCCGGAGCTGGTATTTTGGGGGGATCCGGAGCTGGTATTTTGGGGGGATCCGGAGCTGGTATTTTGGGGGATCCGGAGCTGGTATTTTGGGGGGATCCGGAACTGGTATTTTGGGGGGATCCGGAGCTGGTATTTTGGGGGGATCCGGAGCTGGTATTTTGGGGGGATCCGGAGCTGGTATTTTGGGGGGATCCGGAGCTGGTATTTTGGGGGGATCCGGAGCTGGTATTTTGGGGGGATCCGGAGCTGGTATTTTGGGGGGATCCGGAGCTGGTATTTTGGGGGATCCGGAGCTGGTATTTTGGGGGGATCCGGAGCTGGAAGCTTCGGTAGTTCAGGCTTGGGTGGCTGCGGTTTTGGCTTTGGCTTTGGCTTTGGGAACTCAGGCTTAGGTGGTTTGGGCTTTGGATAATAGGGTTTCGGTAAGTCCGGTTTAGGGGGTTTTGTTTTGGAGTTGTTTGTTTTGGAAAAGTTATTTTGGGTGGAGGGGTTATTTTAGCTGGCTGTGGTTGTACAAGTACTACGGGTTCAGTCGTAGCAATAGGTATCGGAAGAAAAGGCGTAGTTCGCGGTAAAATAGGTATAGATGGCGGTACAGGCCTATATTCCGGTTGAGGTTTTTTTCTTATCGGCGGAACTTCGTGGCTTGTTTTACGTTTAATACCTGCCTTAGGAATGTACTTGTAATCAATTTTTTTTTTAAAAATATCTCCAACATTATCAATTTCGATTTCCACGTAATTATTAGTGTAATTTAAACCTATATTTTTAGCATGCTTTGATACAGGATATTTGGATATATAGGGAACATCTTCGTAATTATTCTCCTTAAATTCATATAGCGTGGCCAAGGGGGAATCAGCTGGTATTTTGAACCGTATGTTTTCCTCTCCTAAAACTTGCAGGTAAACGGGAAAGTTTGTATCTAACTGTTTTCCTAGGGCCCCGTCTTTATATTTATTCACTAATTTAAAAGATAATTTGCCTTTTAAATACGGATGACTGTTTACATCATCATTTAACAGCTCGACAAAATTTTGGGGCAGTTCGTACTCTTTGGTCTTGGTATAACGATTGACAGGTATCTCTATTTTTTGATATTCAACAGGCTCTCTAACAGCTGCATAGTTGTCACGGTTTGGGTCATTTACGACCTGAATTTCAAACTTGTTAAACTCTTCGCTTATATTCACCCAATGATTTGGAAATATGATTTCTGCCAACCCAACTTCATAATCACTAGTCAAGTTCAAAGGTTGATGCAAATAATTTTTAAAACTTGATTGGGTATTGTTTGGATATATATCGAGACACGTATTAGACGCTAGAGTTAAAAAGAAGTCGTCATTCATGACTAACGCCTGTTTATCAACTAACCCCAACTTCTTAAACAAACCTTATTTTATACATAAAAAGATCGTCCATAGCTCGGTAGACTGGCCGGGATTTGAACTCGCCACCTTTGGGGTATCACATAAGTAAACCCTGCCTTTATCCACTGAGCTATGGACGATCTTAAACAACAGGCCGTTTATCTTCATCAAAAACTTTAAAAATTCTTAAACTTTTAAAGTCGTTACCCCTGAAAAAATCTACGTGCATAGTTAATTAAACCCTAACCGCTTCCAATAAAATATTTTCCTCAAAACAAGGAAAGTTTTAAGTCGTTATCCTTGAAACATCTACGTGCATAGTTGATTAAACCCTAACCGCTTCCAATAAAATATTTTCCTCAAAACAAGGAAAGTTTTTAAGTCGTTATCCTTGAAACATCTACGTGCATAGTTAATTAAACCCTAACCGCTTCCAATAAAATATTTTCCTCAAAACAAGGAAAGTTTTAAGTCGTTATCCTTGAAACATCTACGTGCATAGTTGATTAAACCCTAACCGCTTCCAATAAAATATTTTCCTCAAAAACAAGGAAAGTTTTAAGTCGTCATCTTTGAAACATCTACGTGATATTCTAGTATATAAGAGTCGTGTTTTAAAGAGAGAGTTACCAGTTACCTGACTACGCTCTCCTGTTTAACCGTCTTCAGTACCATCTCTACTAAGATGACTTTACCCGCCGATCGTGGATTCACACAGCTTTTGCTGTGTGAAAAGAGACCAAATTCGATTTTTCCATCCGTCTCTTTTCAGGAATAGCCTGAAAAGAGACCAAATTCGATTCATGTGCCTCGATTTCCGTAACTTGTTTTGTAATCTTTACTGGTTACATGCACAAAAGTTGCGGAAATTTGCGTGAAGTCGCATTTTTGCGGCCCACCACTCAACGTCGGCCATGGTTTGGGACCCAATGCAGGAAATAGAACAAAAAAACCAGGTCGAATCATGTTGAGGAGGTTCATGAATCGACCTTCATTGCGGTGTCATATGCATCCACACAACTGACTACCGCAATGAAGGAAGTTCTGGCGCCATCAACCAGACCTGCCGAGTTTAATTATTTGTTGCTCGTCTGGTTGTTGGCGCCAGGACTTAATATGACGCGTTTTCCATCATAGAAAATTTTGGAGTTGGTCTCTTAAAAGTCGCGTAAAATTTGTGTGAAGTCGCTTCTGCCATCCGAAAGCACAAAGAAAGCTTGATGGTTGTGGGTCAAACAACCAGACCTGGGCCGGAAGACCAAGCCGCGCAGTGGCTCGGATGTAACTTCCTTCGGGAGGTAAAGGATCAACGAAGAATTTTACGGGACATGGCCCGTAAAAGCTCACAAGTCCGGCCCCACCGCATAAGGTTCTACGTACCCTGCACCTATTGGAACACGTTCCCTTCAGTACGGCTCTAACTGGAATCCTGACTTCGATGTCCTTCTCAAACTTAACAATTTCACGACATCAACGTGGCTCTCTTCAACGCTGGATACATTTTGGACCCAAGAAGCGGTAAAAACAACCAAGCCACGTCGAAACGCTAAAGATCTTCGAGAACCGATGGAGGGCTTCACTTAAAAGGTTGTCTTCTAACAATCCTCGATTACCCTGCCTGTCTTTCATCAAAATTCATCCGGCATCGTTTATCTTAAGCCACTTGACGTCAGTCATCAGAATGCATGAAGAAAGCTAGTGGCGCTAATTACGATTTAAAGAGCGGCTTTCAGTTAAGATTTCGACTAAAATATCAAGTTTTGAAAATCAAAATGTCACTTTGAACAAGATGCTTTTTTACACTAGAGATAAGAACAATAAAATCTTTATTTGTATATTTGTCTTTGTTTCTCAGACATATTTAAAGGTTCTATGGTGGGAAATTCAAACAGAAATCTGGCAAAATAACACAAGTCTGGGTTGGTTTAGACTTGTTCGGGGGCATAGCATGGTGGAAGGCAGGAATACCCATAGCACGGTGGAAGGTAGGGAATATCAGGTAAGATTTCTCCATAAAATAACACAATCTAGGGTTGGCAGTTCATCGATCTAGGGTTGAAAAATAACACGCCCGAGCTCGGGCCAGTCCGGACTTGTCTGGGAAGTTTGGTTTGAGTTGGGTAGTGGCGGCCATCTTGGGGTGGCGGCCATCTTGGATGTCTGCATATCTAGGTAGCTATCACTACTGGAAGGGGGATATCAATTAAGTAAGAGATACAGGGTTATGACCATGGATAAAGAATGCGCGTGAGGAAATTGTTTTCACTCGACAGGATGGGCAAATCCCTATCTCGGACGACAGCTTATTCTGAATATACTCTGTTACAGCATCGATTGTCAGCACGACCAAAGCTAGATCTCTATGTAACGTAGATTTGTACGTGCTGTCAACACACTAAAAATTCAGGATCTTCAGGATTTCAATATCCGCGAGTTTTTTAGTTCGAGTGCACGGACCTCTATGCCTAATTTTCAGTTACTTATGAAATTACTTACAGCCTACTACACGTATTTGAAACTAGAGGTCGGTGCACTTGAGCTAAAAAACCGTGGATATTTTAAATCCTGAAGTTTTTGATCTCTTGACAGCACGCACAAAGCTAAGTTGCATAAAGAAAAAACTGAGCGCGTGCTGACAACCGATGTTGTAACAGAGTATATTCAGAATCAGCTGTCGCCTATCCTGTAGAGTGAAAAAAATTGCCTCACGCGCATTCTTTATCCATGGTTATGACGTTGTCATATATGGGAAAGAAACCACTCTATTGGATGTCGTCAGCTCAGGCCACAGCCGCCACACAATTTAGATTCTAGAATCTAGACTACGAATATTGACGTCAAGTCCGCATAACTAAGCCAATCCCCTCTCGGTACCATTGATTCATTACTACCATAAGTGTATAAAAGCGCTTTCAGAAGTTTGACAATTTCTATCTTTAATTGATTTGCTTCTGCTTAAACTAAAATTACCTCAACTCGTAAGTCGTAATTGCCACCAAATAAAAATAAGGAACTCGGTACTTCTACTTTCTTATAGACTTATTACTAGCCTTTATAACTACTACTAGTAATTCTATTAAAAAATTTCTTTCTTGTCATGTTTATTGTGTTCATAATAACAAAGGAGGTCGTAGAAAAATAGACACATCGTAAGCGATAAAAAAAATTTCAAAAATTATAAATTATTATCTGTTCCTTCTGTAGTTTGGTGATATGTTTAACAAATTTCCCTACTCTGATATTTTCCTGATTCTCCACACTGCCGTTTATAGAGTAGTGTCAGTATGGAAACGTCATAGCTCGGTGTAATCCCCCTACTGGGCGTGTACAGTATCCCCTCTTAGAAGAGAGCGCCTTGAGGGAGAGATGTCTACACCCCCTTTCTAACGGTACTGGTCTATTGCTTAACTGAGGCGTCATGGAGAATGAGATTGTGTAAAGTGTGTAACCGATTATCCGTTAATACCCCCACCATGGCCCTTACCTCTCGGAGTTTCACATTGACGCGTATTGATAATAATAAAGCCGTGGATTGTTGCAAAATTAATTAGCTAAAGGGTCATGGATTACCTATGGTATTATCCAATGGAAAAACGTACAAAACGAAATCAAAATATTTTCAAACAATTGCAAAGATTTTATTTTCTGTTGTATTCTCGGTACATAAGAATGTCTGCTACGTGTTTTATCGAAAGGCAGCTTCTTCTGGCGCGCGTTAAAAAACCTGCAATTGAGAACATACGTTCCACATCGGCAGAGGCTGGCGGAACCGCCAAGAATCTTCTTGCCAAAATAGGTAGAATTGGAAAATGCTCCTCGTGACCTCTCCTATAATCTAAGGCAATGTCAGCCTGTAGACATCTCGGTTGTAAAAGGTATTTTTCCAATTCTCTCATAGGACTGCGTTCATTACATGGTACGGTGGTTTCAAGGTCCAACCTATTAAACGGCGAGTATGGCTTTGGTTCTGTGTCAAACCTTAGAGGGGGATCCTGCGCAGCTTCGAGTAACACACTCTCTCTAATGAAAACATGTGCGCATGTCTTTGTCACGCACTTGAAGTTTCGATACAAATTTATCCATACTGGTTGTGTATAAGAACCTTAAGATTTGAAATATTAGTATAAACATGACTTATATCCATGTCGTAAAATTATTTTATTAATGTTAATTATGAACATGGAATTGTATTATTGACGTGTCTATAATCAAAGTGAATCAAATTAAATATTATTTTTAGCAAAATTTAATTCTTCAAAGTTGGAAAAGCAACAAATCAAAATTATACCATAATAAGAACTGATCTCTGCCTAATGATGTTCGATATTCATAATAAACATGTTCATAGATAATGATACTTACTCTCAAAAAGTATGTTCTTATTTGGGATGGATCGAGGAGAGAGGCCATAATGTAATATGGGTCCTTCAACATTGATTAAAACCGTTTTTGGAGGTTTTCCAGTACTCCGTTCGTTGAATTTTTGGTTTCCACCCTGAAAACGTCTTGGAAAACGGTCAAAAGAGCCCCTATAACACTTGAGGAGAGTGGACCACTCTTCTGAAAGAAGTCTGTTGAGACCTTTAAAGGTCTCAGAATATCGAGGAATTCTTTCGCGTCCTCGACGTCTTCTTCCGTTGGTACCGGAAAGTATATCTTTGATGGACATTTGGCGTCTATTTTAGCTTTATTCAAAGCATTGCTTTCAACATATTATCTTGGAATATATTTGTTTATTGTAGAAAATATTCTCTGCTAGAACTTGCTTGTCTAACTTTTCAAATTGAAGTTAGACAAAAAACATTCAGAGGTTCTTTCTAGAAAAGATGGACCCTTAAAATAAACTGACCTTCGCAAATCGTTCCAATCCAAGAAAAACAGCACCCCAGCGAACACCCCCTATCATTTTCAATTCAACCCCGCCACTTCTTGATTTTAATTCTATAGTCCATTTAGGCGATTTTCGAAAAAGGTTTATCCAGTTTTGGACATTTTCGAGTAACTGTTTCGATCTGTCATTGGCCTTATTGGCATCATTTACAACTAATTGTAGGGAGTGCGCTATGCAACTATTTCCCTCCCAACCGTCGTCATCTAACGTTGCCTTTAGTGTTTGGTCTTCCGCTTCAGAATCCGAATCCGAGTCTTGTTCTTCGAAAATTGTCGCCAACGAATTCCAGGCTGGGATTAAATAAAATGTGCACAAGGTGAAATAACTGTCAGCCATGCAAAATTACTATGATTAAAGGGCGCCACAAAAGACTTGCTGAGTGAAAATATTCACCGGCCCGCGGCGGAGCTAGCATCTAACAAAGAGAATACCGCAAGTCGCGGTGGCTCCCCTTTAGGTTACGTATAAACCAATTGAATAAAAAAGCGAGTTTTTGTTTACCTCCTTCGAGATTGCTATCGGGAATCTGTTTTGGAATCTCTGCTTTGATTTGATCGTCACACATTAATAATTTCATGCTTAATATTAAAATTTGTAATTTTATGCTTTACATTAAAATTTGTTATTTTATGCTTAACATTAAAATTTGTTATTTTATGCTTAATACTTAAATCCGCAATTTTATGCTTAATACTTAAATCCGCAATTTTATGCTTAATATTGAAATTGTCCGTAATTTTATGCTTAATATTGAAATTGTCCGTAATTTTATGCTTAATATTGAAATTGTCCGTAATTTTATGCTTAATATTGAAATTGTCCGTAATTTTATGCTTAATATTGAAATCGCCCGTTATTTTATACATCATATTAAAATCCATAATTTTATGCTTAGTATTGAAATTGTCCGTAATTTTATGCTTCATATTAAAATCCATAATTTTACGCTTAATATTGAAATTGTCCGTAATTTTATGCTTCATATTAAAATCCATAAATTTATGCTTAATATTAAAATCTTTAACATAATTCACACATAGGCCTAGGTTTAATATTTCATTAGGGCAGAAAGTTAGTAATTGTAACTACTACATACTAGTGACTTAATAAATTGAGAATGTTGAGTGATCATCATCGATTCAATTAAATTCATATCTTCAAATACAAAATATTTTCTTTGGTGGATTAACATCATCTACCGATAGTTTCTCGTATTTGATTTCATAATAGAGCTGTACTACCTTACCTATCAGAACTTCTTTCCCATTGAAAGAAGCCTTAAAACCTTCCGCGGGCTGTTTACATCACGGAAGAAAAAAAAATTCCCTTCTTGGGCAATGCCTATTCCCTCCCTCCCCCAAAACTTCCCTTCTTTGCCACTGTCCCTTCCCAAAAAAAGAAGGTAAACATCCTTCTCCAGCCAGTTGCCTTCTTTAATTCTGAAGAGATTTTTCTTCCCAAAAAAGAAGGCTCGCCTCCCTTCTCGAGGGAGTGCCTTCCGAATCTTAGAAGGGAGGCTCGCGATAGCTAAAGCTCCATTCCATGCATTTTTCGGTCTGGAGAAGGAAGGTAGGGTAGTAGGAAGGAAGTTGTGCCTTCTTTTACCCAATCTTCTTTTCAAAGAAGGCGCCCTTCAGCTTCTATAGTGTTGCCCTCTCTTCTACGGAAAAGAAGGGTTAGAAGGCGTGATAGCGCCCTTCTAAGGAAGATTCTTCTGAAAATTTTCCACCACTGGAAAATGGTGTGTGAGAACTCAAGTAGAGGAGCCATTTCCGTGACTGTGAATGCAGTTCGGAAATGGCGAACACGTTTGCTCCGATTTGGAAACTGCGAACGCGGTCACGTGGGTGTAACAACAGACTTACACACACACAAACGCACACCCCCACACACCCAGACGCACACCTGAGAGAATTTTACACATAAGGAGTGGAAGACGAAGCCTTTGACAGTGCATTTGAAAAGTGTGGCTACCTTTTTGAGGTTTCTAGTTCAGGTTTCAGTAATTGGCTGAAATACAAAGTCACGGATTGGAAGAGAGTAAGGACGGCCTTATAACCCAGGTTTTACCCCCCTTCTTTATCCCTGGGGTGGGGGGAGATTGGGGGGAAATTGATGACGTCACGTGATGGTGTTGGAGGGGGGGAATTGATGACGTCACGTGGTGCTGGCGGGAAATTTGAATTTTGAGCCACCTGGTGGTGGTTTTCTTGATGACGTCGTGGTTAAATTTTGATGACGTCACGGGGCTGATACCTGTAGGGATAGGCTTATGCTATTGTAGATCTTGGTAGGCTTTTGCCAGGTTATTCTATGGAATATCTTGAAAGATAGGCTTATGCTAGGCTTATTCTATGTTAGATTCTGGTTGGTTTATGCTATGGTAGATCCTGAAAAGATATGCTCATGCTAAGCTTATTCTATGGTTATCGTGAAAGATAGGCTTATGCTATATTAGATCATGAAAAAGATAGACTTATTATATGGTAGATCCTGGCAGGCTTATGCTGTATTAGATTCTTTGGCAAATGCTGCAAAAATATACCCTTATGCTAGGTTATTCTATGGTAGATCCTAGGCGTTTTACAATAGCTTCGTACATGCATTTTATAACTTGATCATTCAAAAGGTTGTAGTGAAATTTCATAAAACTAAATTTCTCGTTCAGTTTCCCTGCCTCGGCCTTTGTTAGAGTGAAGGCGCTACCCTCCATTCCTATATTCCCCTCCATAACGGTTACTTTTATTTTCAAGTTTAAGTAACGATAATTACCCAAGTCGCCAGTTTCCAACGCTGAATAGATCTCCGTCCACTCCTCCATAAATTCCTTCAAAACGTCTTCCGAGATGCTAACAATGGTTCCATCCTTTTTTTTTGTCAAAAGCAGGCTTGGCTCGTATCACCCCGAAAACGGCATAACATTCATGCCCATAGTCTAACGAGTGCATTTGCGCGGTTTTCTTCAGAGTACGGGTTGATATTTAGCCTGAGGGTATATTGACTGATGCTTGTCCTTTTTTATTGTCCTTTATTGGCTACATACAAGGTGGTTTAGGACCTTAAAAGGGGGCGTGGCTAAAGCGTAACGAATGGAATTTATCCCCATCGGCTTTTTATTTATAGGTAAACACGACCAGACGCGTTTTAATGACGTCACGTGTCTAAATCTTAGGCTTATGCTATAGTAATTCTTGAAACATAGGCTTTTGCTAGGTTTGTTCTTGGTAAATGCTGAAAAATATAGTCTTATGCTAAGTTATTCTATGTTAGATCCTGGAAAAGATAGGCTTATGCTAGGTTATTCTATGACAGATCCTGAAACACTAGCTTATGCTAGGTTATTCTAGTTGTATAGGCGGAAGAATCAGAAATTGTATTAGGTTAAGAACATTTAATGAGCACGAAAATCTGATTTTTCATAGAAATATTACTACAGTTTTTTTCATTCGAATACTACTAAATTACCCATGAATATTGATTAAAATACGAATATTTATATAATACTACCTTAAAAAATCACAAATTTTACCCTGCACAAGTGCCTTATTATATACTAATGCTGAACTTAATACAAACAATGCTAAATTACACGTGATTTATATAAAATACATGCAAAGGTTATAGCTGACTACTACTAAAATACCCATGAATATTGATTAAAATACTGGCATTTATATAATACTACCTAAAAAACACCAATTTTACCATGCACAAGTGCATTACTATAAACTAATACTGAATTTCATTCGAATAATACTAAACTACAAGGGATTTATATTAAATACATGCAAAGGTTATGCTAACTACTACTAAAATACCCATGAATATTGATTAAAATACGAGCTTTTATATAAAACAACCTAAAAAAACACCAATTTTACCATGCACAAGTGGCTTATTAGAAACTAATACTGAATTTCATACGAATAATACAAGGGATTTATATAAAATACATGCAAACGTTATAGCTGAATACTGGCTAAAATACACATGAACTACCTAAAAAACACCAATTTTACCATGCACAAGTGGCTTATTAGAAATTAATACTGAACTTCATACGAGTAATACTAAAGCACACATGAATATCGACTAAAATACAAACATTGTTATGATGCAAAGTGAAACATACCCTTTTTTTATGAAACAAAAGCTGATTTGTATTAACTATGATGCTTCCACAATTCTATTCCATCTCGAAAGTCACTGCCGTACCTGATTTAAATTTCTGGTGAATCATCTGTCCATTTGTAACACGGGCACAAGTCCTTAATCCGGTATTTAAACTCACAGCACAGAGTACAAAAGTTTCGCTCGTCGAGAAGATGTCTTCGCTCTTTATGGGTCGACATACGGATAAGGTTTTTAGATTGAACTAAAACTTAACGTCTGAAGTGCGCACAGTCACGTGATGTGCAGAAATAATTGAATTGGCCGCAGTCAGGCACGTCTTTTAAAGTCCCAGCACAATGAGGGCAGTGTAGATGACCCGTACGTGGCATTGGGGCATACCCTAGTTTTTTAAGGTTTTCATGAACATTTTCGGCCATACCGAAAGAGATGTGGTCAGATGAATGAAATATACCGGAATATTACTTATTATGCTAAAAAACTTACCGATCTTAACATTTCCGAGTAAAGTATACACGAATATGACTAGACTGTCTGATATGTTTTCTATTTAGCACACATTTTAAGGGACATTTTTACCAAAACAAGAATTACAAATTACGTAAGGTACATCGGAGGAAACACGTTATTTTTTACTAGCCTTGTCACCAACCTTTCTCTCCAGAGTTCGGAAGTGAAATGACTCTCTATAGTTTACAAAATCCCCTTTTGGCCACCCAGGTGTGAGTTATATGACATTAAGGGGGAGGAGGGGTTTGAACATGGTTCATAACAAAAGAATTTATCCCAATCTGTTTTTTACATATACGTAAACACGTTCAGACGTGTCGTAATGGCTTTTGGGGGCGTGGTCGAACCAGTTGTATTGTTATCAATGGAATTTTTTTGTCCTTTCTTTAATTGGACCACCCACCAGGTTTTATGACAGAATTTTATGGACCGAGCTATGACCTTTGATCGCTAACCTAGTTTAATTACCTTTGATCGCTAACCTAGTTTAATTACCTTTGATCGCTAACCTAGTTTTATTACCCTTCGTCGCTAACCTAGTTCAATTACGCTTGATCGCTAATATTGTTAAATTACGTTTTATCGCTAACCTACTTTAATTACACTTGATCACTAACCTAATTCAATTACCCTTCGTCCCTAACCTAGTTCAATTACGAGTGATCGTTATTATTGTTTAATTACGTTTGATCGCTAACCTAGTTTAATTACGCTTGATCGCTAAGCTAGTTTAATAACACTTGATCGCTAACCTAGTTTAATTACCTTTGATCGCTAACCTAGTTTAATTACGCTTGATCGCTAACCTAATTTAATTACCTTTGATAGCTTACCAAGTTTTGTTACTCAATGAAAACCAGAATTGATTCTCCTCACCCCCCCCCGCCTTCACCTAGTCACCAGAGGTAATTCGCACAAACTTTTTCCACCCCCCTCGAGGCCACCTTTCTTCCGACGGGTGATCCCCATCTGAAATTCCCTTCGCGCTGATGTGGTATACTCGACTTCATTGGGATCCTCTAAACTAGGCCTATGTCTCAAAAACATTCTTCGGTCTTATCTACTTAATTTCTTCTCAAACTTTAATAACCTTATAATTAACTTATATTGTTACCCTAAAATTCATTATCGACTCTTAATATAATGTATTTCGAATTTTAAAAATATTTTGAAGCTTAAGGCTGTTTCAGTCCTAGCAAGAAACAAATAAACAGCTCAGAACACGATAGTAATAAGTTGAAATCGATAAATCAGGGTCAAATTCCCAAAATACCGTTCAAAATCCTAAAATCCTTGTCAAAAATCCAAATTTCCACTCAAAATCCAAATATTCCCGTCAGAATTTAAAATTCTCTCCCAAAATCCGTACAAATTCTAAAACCCTGCAATGCTGGTCAAAATTTCAAAATCGGTCTAAAAATTCCAAAACCATGAAATTCCGTATACAAACTCACTCCATGTCCGACCCGTCGAATCAAATTTACTCGTCGAACAAGGAGCTACAGTTCGGGGAAAACATTTTCCATCAGTTCCAAATTATCCTCTAGTAAAATCTAACATTCAAAATAATGATGTAGAATGGAGTCTACATAAAATAAGTAGAAAAAGTCTTCCTGTAAATCTGTAGAATCTATATCTTCATGTCAATCAGAAAAGATGTGCAGCGCATCCAAGAACTCTGCCGGTGATGTAAGCCCATTGCTTAAGAGCCATCTAGTAATAACGTCGATGTATTTGCAAAGTAATTCTTAATTGTTGCTTCTGTGAAAACACTTTTTCAGGTTTGGACCGGGTTGCTTTGCGTCATGGGAGTCTTAACGATGATTGATATCATTCAAAAGCGAGTGAAGAGAATTCCAGGATCAATGATGTCCTTCGCTGCCCTGAAACTCTTCCTTTATTTCGGAGCCATTTTGGGAAAAGGTAGTGTTAATGTCATTTCGCGGAAGATAGAGTGGGCATGATTTTTCTTTTCATATTGATGATTAGCTGTTGCCCGCGGCGTCGCTCGCGTGTAATAACTTCAATCAAGATGATATAAAGATAGATTTTACTGATGACTAATATTTTTTAGCACCCTAGGAGCGATGGCACTTGACGTTGCCCGTCAGCCCGTCGGGACATTTTTTGTTACTTTTCACGGGGACATTATTCCACGAAGAAGGGTTTTTAAGTTTTTGGCCGCCATTTAAAAAGATGGCAACAATTCGAACCCGAAAGACCATTCAGTCCGTCTATAAGTTAAAGGAAAAAAGTGTACTAAATATTTGCGAAATTTTTTGCAACGCGCGGACTTTGTTGCGTAGAGAAGATTTTTTACATTTCTGGGCGCCATTTTTAAAAATGGCGGCGGACTGGAAAAATCTTTCTTTTTACACACCTAATAGTTATGAGTGACGTTCCTGCAAATTTTCAGCCTTCTAGAGCAAGCGGTTTGGGCTGGGCGTTGATTATCAGTCAGTCAGGACTTTGATTCATGTAGATAGAGATAGAATAAGGCGCTCTCTTTAATGTTTCTCAGAGAAGCAAAAGCACCGAATTCGAATTCCGAAAGTGCTAATTCATGGGCGCCCGACAGTCTAAGTGCTATTTTAATCACAACATATAATCCATTTTAAAGAAAAAAATGGTCAAATACGAAAAGGAATTGAAATTATAAGTTTGAACACCAAAATGTTAGCTCTCTGAGCCGAGTGGACTATCATTATCGAATTATTATTTGCTATTTATCGACAAGCAACTGCAGGCGTTATAATTAAAATGCTGAATTATTCAAGCGATATAAAAAAATTTATTCATAACTCGGTTGCCGTGTAAACACTACCCTCTCTATATACCTCAACAATATTTTTAAATTTCTAACGTTTGTGCATACTAAAGACATAAGTGGTTCATATTTCAGCTCCCTAATAACATTTCTGTGTATCAGCATTTTCTCCCAGCACGGAAGGGAAAAGGGTATTGTCAAGAAGCGATATCTAGTGTACTAGGGAGAAGGTATAAATTCGTAAAATTTCTAGTTTTTTATCTCCATTCCAAACGCAGGTACGGAGTTAATAACCACCTCTGAATTTTAACCAGCATCTCATTGTTTTTTGAAAACTCAAGTCAGTGCGACGCGAGTGACGAAAATTACATATTGTCCGACTTAGGAGAGGTGAAATAGTCCGGCCTCCTTTTACGTCCCCTCTTTATTTTGAAAGGGGGACTGGGACTATGGCAGGCGAATACTTAGGCATCTTATACCTTCTCCATAGTAAACTAGATAACGGTTTTTTGTATTGTATTGTTAATAAAAATCATGCTATAATATTATTAGCCACATCGTAGTTTACGATAGGCTCTTAGTTTGACCCGAGCCGTAATAGCAGTTGTAGTAGTAGTAGGGGCCGGGGTTGTCGCTTTTGTTTTCGTTAGATTTTAGCTTAAAAGGAACTCGATAGTACCTCAACCCACCCAAAGGGGTAACTGAGCTCGGTAAGAGAATATATATTGATTAAAATTTTTTTCAGACCGCACCCGGGTGGCTCGCGCAGAAATATGACACTCTACCACTGTACCTTGCAGACACAATAGAAAGTTTGAATATTTATCCTTCAGTTTACCTCTAAAGTGTTGGAGGTGGGAGAGTTCCTCTCCTTCTGTGGCGTCGGTTAGTATTGAAATTTTTTGTGTCGTAGGACATTTCTGTTTTTTTTAGGGTCTTCGATTCTTTTTCTTTTTATTTATGTGCTGATTAAATAGATAACGATGTGGCTTCTATTATGGCCCAGCCTTTGGGTCAAATTTTTATAAATATTTTATAACTCTCCGTGACGTCATCTTCACTAGCCAGTATTAAACGCCGAATAGCTAAATAGTGAAAAACAATTTTTGCAAATTTCCGTGAAATATAAATGCGGTCCAGAAATTGCAAACACATTTGCTTCGATTTGCAAACTGCGAACCCGGTCCTCTTGGTTGTAAGAATGCACACAGACACACCCACACGTCCAACAAAGTGAAAGGTTTCAGTCAAACAACCTATAAATTTTTCTATTGGTATGTGTTGGTGCAGGCTTCGACATTCCTTCGTCACTGGCGATTCGCTTCAGCGTTGGTGTTTATCTCTTGATAGTAGTGTTTTTCGTGAATTTGTTCAACGGAGTCTTGAAAGCCAATTTCTCGTCACAGAAAAAGGAAAACATTAACAGAATTCCGGATTTATTGAAAGTACCCGACGTCAAAGTTTTCATTAATCCGGTTATAAGCGGCAATATCAGAGAATTGGTGTGGAATTTTCTATACTTTAATTTCATTGCTAAAGTCTGTTGGTAAAATTTCAATTCCCCAGACTGACGATGAAATGAAAACTCTCTTGCATCAGGAAACAATAGTACGTCCTAAAGAAGCGGGAGACTTCATTTCAGGAAAGCAAATATGGTTTGGAGATATAGCTACTTTGCAGTCGCTCTCGCTATTAATCTCGGATGGGCCAAAGCTGAAACTCTTGCATCTTCATCTTGGTTCGGCCAAGTACTTGCATAAAGCGTTAGTGTTCCCAACCAATAATAAAACAATGAATCCGAAAGCTCTGAAGTTTATCAACCGAAGGTTCGTTAACTTTCTTAATGCAAGGACAGTCTGCGTTTACGTGTTTCTCATTTGCACATTGGCGATAATCTTTAACATGAAATTTATAGCTTTTATTGTCTTCTTGAATAATTGACTAATAACGCTGGAAGCTTGCTATAATTACGGCTCTCCTGACTGAAACATTTTGCGTGTTCGCATCTTCGCTTTGCTTGTTTGCAAGATCCCGCTACTGTCCACATTGGGTTTACGATACTTTGCGTCCTCACCTCGCGAAGATACAAATTTCACGCGACTAGGCCAAGAAAATCACAAATCACAGGCGAGTAGAAGGGGGGGTGTGGAAGGCGTCCATTAGTGTCGTCACTTTGCATAATGACGAAAGCAGCGTGTAGCTGAGTAACTCAATCGAGTCACTGTTAATAAATACGGACTACGTAGATGGAGCATTGGTTACTGAAATTTCATTGGCAAATTTCAAAGCGCAAATGTTTTTCGTGATCTGTTGCGAAGATGTGAGTAGACGATGGTGCGAGTCTAATGTGGACAAAGCTTTACATAATTGCATTTAGGAATAAACCTTTCTTTCGACTGCAAGTCTAAATTGGGGTCCATAGGCCCCCACTCTTTAGTTTCCATTAATCCAAAGAGGTTTTTGTATCCCCCGAAACGTTATTCTCATTTCTAAATCGCTTAGAGGGACTAATCACTGGCGCTGTAACCAATTTACGCTGTACGTGAACAGAGTAGCGCTTTTCAAGATAATTGCACAAAATTTGACGCTCACTGGAACAGTTACCTTTTCTTTCCATATGGAGTGTATCAAAATTGAGAAATCTTCATCTTGTGGGTAGCATAAAGTCAGCATTAATCACGCGGACAAATTTTACAACCTGATTTATGTTACTGATTTGAAGTATCTCACCCTTTGGTGATTGCAGATTGCGGGCTTTCGTAGAAACCGGCCAAATCACATCGTATCACCGCTTCATCGAGAGAGACTGGCACATCGAAATGGAACCTCAACATTCGACGGCTGATAATGATGTACACGTACTCAGGTTCAAGGACATTGAAGCGAAGTTCAGATTGTGGGCGGCAATGCTTGGAGTCGCTTCTTTCGTCTTCACCGTCGAGCTACTGACAAGATTCCAGTTTCGAGAACCACTGCACATCACTAGGATGAAACGAAATTTGTTAGGAATGTAACCCCTAGCAACAGAACTTTGAACCGGAAACCGATTTAAAACGATTTTGATCCGATCAAACGCATCACACCAAGGCGGTTAAGACTAGTTTTTGCACAAAGCATTGGTGTCGTCTTCATGGTTAAATCACAAATGCAAAATAAAACGATAAAATTTGTGTTTATCTGAATATCGAAAATTATGCACCACCGCCACCTGCAAGCAAAGACTAAGTGACGTTTTAATGCTACACAGATAAAAGATGATAACAAATTCTAAGACAAGGAAAGGGTATACGCCTGTTGGAGTGAACCTGCATTCGACCGAAATATTTTATGTTATTTAACTTTCCAGCCCAATGGCGAGTTTCACTTATTTGGGATTGTGAAAACCGAAATTTAAGACCTACTTTAAGGGAGTGAATAAACCTTATATAGCTACGCCGATTCAACGGCCAACTACGGCGAAAATCTGATGTGTTGCGACTTTTATACTTTCCCCTCGTCCACTTTTGCTCATACTAAGCTACTATATTTCTTACTGTCGTTCGCGGATGTGGAAATCACCATAAGCTATAGTAACTGTAATGGCGTGTAAATAGCTAATGCGATCTTTGACAAACACTGAACTAACCAAAGTACTAAGTGAAACCAAAGAGAAGGTTTTACACAATTGTAGGCCTAACAAATTCTTCTGTCAGCAAATGAAACCAATCTTTTTCAAAATTTTTAAAAAATAGAATAATCTAGTGATGGTGCGTTCCAATTAGGGAATACAAAGTTCATAGTATATACTACTTAATTACTTCGAATAATGGAATTACTAATATTTTTGAAAACTCGCGATGATTCACAAAACGAATATAAGCCTAAGAATTTCTTTACGGGATATTGAAATTGCTATGTAAACATAGATATTAACAGAAATACATGAACCGAAATTATCTACGAGGCTTTTTTTCGCCACGGGCAATGTCTCCGAGTGAATGGGGAGGGAGTCTAGAAGGAAGCTTAGTAAATTTTACCCTCCCGCCGCCCGCGGCAGCGGGAAAAATATTTTTGGAATCATGGGTAATTTCGTTGCCATGGTGACAGCCAAACACTTTCTCTTCTTTCTTTAAAATCGTCGTGACGTCGTCTGCAAACCTAGGCCTAGTGGTCAATGGTGCACTGGTTGGTTGGTGTTTAGTTTGCAATTATGCTAAACGTGGAAGAATTAGTAACTTACTTAAAAAACCTTTCAAGACCATTTATTTCTCAATTTAGATTAAAAAATAAGGCACTTGATTAAATATTCACTTCTGGTTAATCCCTACAAGAAGAGCAGACTGCCATTATTACAAAGACTAAAAGAGACACTTTCCCACAGTATATTTTTAGTCTGTGTATAAACAAAGCTTCTTGTAGCAATCGCTAGGTAGCGTATTCAAAGCTCCCTCTTGAATCAGAGATGATTGTATTCTAACTAACAGGGGAGCTATAAAATACGGCGCCTAAGGAGGGGAAACAGACAGAACTTGCTTCTAGCGTTAGAGGAATATGTCTTCGATAATTTCGGTTCATGTATTTCTGATATTAAGAGATGTATTCTAAGAAATAAAATAAAATAAATAATTACTAAATGTATTTGTTCGAAAATAAATAATTACTAGATGTATTTGTGGAAAA
>JAEQBA010002479.1:22622-79388 GCA_019434445.1 Phalangium opilio
AAATTAAAAGTTTTTTTTGGTGAAACATAGAGTAATTTTGATAAATTTAGCTAAAAATTTATCGAAACGTTTTTAACAATTTGAAATGTTTTTCAAATGACGCTTTTCGTGTCGGTAGAATGTATGCTAAACGACATATTTCGTTTCGGTGGTCTATTCATTTTCCCATGTATTCCTAGGGATTTTAGGAATTTTAAATGCTCAATTTCGTTTCGAAAAAATGTAACGTAGTTGATCAAAAACGTTTCGATTGTTTTTTACTTCTAACACGAAATGCGTTGTGAATGATGCTTCTTTCAATACCGTTTTATGTTTTCCACAAATTTTTGATTACGAGGTTGATAATTTTGATAAATATAGTACGTATTAGGTTAATGCTTCGGTTAATGATATGTTGTATCTCTGCTAACGCTACATAAACATAACTTGTTGAGAATTGTCCGGATAATGTCCTCAGGGCAAACACCTGTAATCAATTAAATGTTGGTGGTAGGATGGGCCACCAATTAACAAAGCAATAAATCACTCTAAATACAAATTCCATTCATAGCAATACAAATAGTACGACCCCCAAAGCCCTTAAGATACGTCTGAACGTGTTTACTTACAAATAAAAAAAAACAGATGGGGATAAAGGTTTACCCTCGCTCCCCTTGTAATGTCATAAAACCTGGTGGGTGTTCCAATAAAGAAAGGACGAAATAAATTCCATTGATAACAATACAACTGGTTCGACCACGCCCCAAAAGCCATTACAACACGTCTGAACGTGTTTACCTATAAGTAAAAAAAACAGATTGGGATAAATTCTTTTGTTATGAACCATGTTCGACCCCTCCTCCCCCTTAATGTCATATAACATACACCTGGGTGGCCAAAAGAGGATTTTGTAAACTATAGAGAGTCATTTCACTTCCGAACTCTGGAGCGAAAGGTTGGTGACACGGCTAGTAAGAAATCACGTGTTTCCTCCGATGCACCTTACGTAATATGTAATTCTTATTTTGGTAAAAATGTCCCTTAAAATGTGTGCTAAATAGAAAACATAAGAGACAGTCTAGCCATATTCGTGTATACTTTACTCGGAAATGTTAAGATCGGTAATAGTTTTAGCATAATAAGTAATATTCCGGTATATTTCATTCATCTGACCACATCTCTTTCGGTATGGCCCGAAAATGTTCATGAAAACCTCAAAAAACTAGGGTATGCCCCCATGCCCCGTACGGGTCATCTACATTGCCCTCATTGTGCTGGGACTTAAAAGACGTGCCTGACTGCGGCCAATTAAATTATTTCTGCACATCACGTGACTGTGCGCACTTCAGACGTTGTGTTTTAGTTCAATCTAAAAACCTTATCCGTATGTCGACCCATAAAGAGCGAAGACATCTTCTTGACGAGCGAAACTTTTGTACTCTGTGCGGTGAGTTTAAATACCGGATTAAGGACTTGTGCCAGTGTTACAAATGGACAGATGATTCACCAGAGATTTAAATCAGGTACGGCAGTGACTTTCGAATGAAATAGAATTGTGGAAGCATCATAGTTCAACTTTTGCTTCATAAAAAAAAGGTATGTTTCACTTTGCATCATAACAATGTTTGTATTTTAGTCGATATTCATGTGTACTTTAGTATTATTCGTATGAAGTTCAGTATTAATTTCTAATAAGCCACTTGAGCATGGTAAAATTGGTGTTTTTAGGTAGTATTATATAAATGCCCGTATTTTAATCAATATTCATGTGTATTTTAGTAGTAATCAGCTATAACTTTTGCATGTAGGTTATATAAATCACGTTTGGTGTTTTTTAAGGTAGTATTATATAAATGCCAGTATTTTATTCAATATTCATGTGTATTTTAGTAGTTATCAGCTATAACTTTTGCATGTAGTTTATATAAATCCCTTGTAGTCTAGTATTATTCTTATGAAATTCAGTATTAGTTTCTAATAAACCACTTGTGCAGGGTAAAATTGGTGTTTTTTAGGTTATTTTGTATAAATGCTCGTATTTTAATCAATATTCATGGGTATTTTAGTAGTAGTCAGCTATAACTTTTGCATGTAGTTTATATAAATCACGTTTGGTGTTTTTAAGGTAGTATTATATAAATGCCAGTATTTTATTCAATATTCATGTGTATTTTAGTATTATTCGTATGAAAATCAGTATTAGTTACTAATAAGCCACTTGTGCATGGTAAAATTGGTGTTTTTTAGGTTGTTTTATATAAATGCTCTTATTTTAATCAATATTCATGGGTATTTTAGTAGTATTCGAATGAAAAAAACTGTAGTAATATTTCTATGAAGTTCAGCATTAGTTTCTAATAAGCCACTTGTGCAGGGTAAAATTGATGTTTTTTTTAGGTTGTTTTATATAAATGCTCGTATTTTAATCAATATTCATGGGTATTTTAGTAGTATTTGAATGAAAAAAACTGTAGTAATATTTCTATGTAAAATCAGTATTAGTTTCTAATAAGCCACTTGTGCATGGTAAAATTTGTGTTTTTTTAGGTTGTTTTATATAAATGCTCTTATTTTAATTAATATTCATGGGTATTTTAGTATTAGTCAGCATAACCTTTGCATGTATTTTATATAAATCCCTTGTAGTTTTGTATTATTCGTATGAAATTCAGTATTAATTTCTAATAAGCCACTTGTGCATGGTAAAATTGGTGTTTTTTTTAGGTAGTATTATATAAATGATCGTATTTTAATCAATATTCATGGGTATTTTAGTAGTATCAGGAATGTATGGAGGGGCTGGAATGGCGAAGGAGGCTCTCGTTGTACCCTTGATGGTGGAAACATAAGGCGGATCCTTTTTTTTGAAGTGTAGCTCCTTCTTCTACGTCTGTTTAGCTGTCTACCGAAGGCAAAAAATGTCATGACTCGTTAAAAAAGGCATGGCAGAAATGACCTTTTAGATTTTTTAAAGTTAAATGCGCTGATTCGCCGCCGTTACCGTTCATATTCGATTCTCTCAGCCTAGGCAGAGGACCTAGGGTAGAGGGTGGAGAATTATAGCAAACAAGTTTTTTTGCCAGCCAATGAATGAATGAAAATAATTTAAGTGGTAAATACGATTTTTACGTCAGGTTATGACGTCACTAGCGTAAATTAAGCCACGCCAGTTCTTTCCAAGATCATTTCACGCCGATTAGGATTTGACCTTAGCCATTCCAACCCCTACATACATTCCTGGTAGTATTCGAATGAAAAAACTGTAGTAATATTTCTATGAAAAATCAGATTTTCGTGCTCATTAAATGATGTTCTAAACCTAATACAAACTCTAATTCTTCCGCCTATACAACTAGAATAACCTAGCATACGCCTACCAGGATCTAACATAGAATAACTTAGCATAAGACTATATTTTTCAGCATTTACCAAGAATAAACCTAGCAAAAGCCTATACTTCAAGGATTACTATAGCATAAGCCTAAGATTTAGACACGTGACGTCATTAAAATGCGTCTGGTCGTGTTTACCTATAAATAAAAAGCCGATGGGGATAAATTCCATTCGTTACGCTTTAGCCACGCCCCCTTTTAAGGTCCTAAACCACCTTGTATGTAGCCAATAAAGGACAATAAAAAAAGACAAGCATCAGTCAATATACCCTCAGGTTAATATCAACCCGTACTCTGAAGAAAACTGCGCAAATGCACTCGTTAGACTATGGGCATGAATGTTATGCCGTTTTCGGGGTGATACGAGCCAAGCCTAGTTTTGACAAAAAAAAAGGAACCATTGTTAGCATCTCGGAAGACGTTTTGAAGGAATTTATGGAGGAGTGGACGGGGATCTCTTCAGCGTTGGAAACTGGCGACTTGGGTAATTATCGTTACTTAAACTTGAAAATAAAAGTAACCGTTTGAGGGGAATATAGTTTTCAACGAGGGTAGCGTCCTCACTCTAACAAAGGCCGAGACAGGGAAACTGAACGAGAAATTTAGTTTTATGAAATTTCACTACAACCTTTTGAATGATCAAGTTATAAAATGCATGTACGAAGCTATTGTAAAACGCCTAGGATCTACCATAGAATAACCTAGCATAAGAGTATATTTTTGCAGCATTTACCAAAGAATCTAATACAGCATAAGCCTGCCAGGATCTACCATATAATAAGTCTATCTTTTTCATGATCTAATATAGCATAAGCCTATCTTTCACGATTACCATAGAATAAGCCTATCATAAACCTAATTTCAAGATCTATAATTGCATAAACCACCCAAGATCTAACATAGAATAAGCCTAGCATAAGCCTATCTTTCAAGATATTCCATAGAATAACCTAGCATAAGCCTATCTTTCAGGATCTACAATAGCATAAGCCTATCTTTCACGATTACCATAGAATAAGCCTATCTTTCACGATTACCATAGAATAAGCCTATCATAAACCTATATTTCAAGATCTATAATTGCATAAACCACCCAGGATCTAACATAGAATAAGCCTAGCATAAGCCTATCTTTCAAGATATTCCATAGAATAACCTAGCATAAGCCTATCTTTCAGGATCTACAATAGCATAAGCCTATCTTTCACGATTACCTTAGAATAAGCCTATCATAAACCTATATTTCAAGATCTATAATTGCATAAACCACCCAGGATCTAACATAGAATAAGCCTAGCATAAGCCTATCTTTCAAGATATTCCATAGAATAACCTAGCATAAGCCTATCTTTCAGGATCACGCTAATTAAATGTTTTGATTTAAAATCCGATTGTTTTACAACTAGCATAAGCCTAGAATAACCTAGCATAAGCCTACCTTTCAGAATCTACCATAGCATAAGCTTACCAGGATCTACAATAGCATAAGCCTATCCTTACAGGTACCAGCCACTTGACGTCATCAAAAATTAGCTGTGACGTCATCAAGAAAACCACCACCAGGTGGCTCAACAATTCAAATTTCCCGCCAACAACATCAATTCAAACCCCATTCCCCCCCTCCAACACCATCACGTGACGTCATCAATTCCCCCCATCCCCCCCCCCACCCCAGGGATGTCGGTATAAACCAAAAAATTTTACCCCCCCCCTGAATGGAGGGAAAGAAGGGGGGTAAAATTTTTGGGTTTATACCGTCATCCTTACTCTCTATCAGGTGTACAAAAATTTTGGCTTAGGCAAAGAAATAACATAGCGGATTGAATTACCACATTTGACTGTAAATCAATTGACGGCGCTTCGAACCAAGGGGTAAAATACTCTTTTAAGAGGGAAACACATTTTATAATTTTTATAGTCAATGGAAAATAATTGAAATTGTCAAATATAACCTCGCGCAAAACCTTTAAAAATGTGCTCCTTTCCAGTCTTTAAAATAGTTAGTGTGAGGTTTTATGTTGTCCACCAACAAACACACACACACCCACTCGTCCAGTGTAAAACCTCTCCGTGACGTCATCGTCACTCGGAGAGGTAAAAATTGCTTTCGGTACAATAAACTTTGCAACTTTAATGGCAAGGTAAAATTAAGGGAACTTCTCGCGTTGGAGAGTGAGCTCTCAAAGCCCATATTAGGAAGAGACACGATACCCTTTTCGTCACGTGTCCATTTTTTGATAATTTACATTTTCTGATTTATCTTAAAACAGCAAAGGTGTTTTAGCTGTTATCTATTTTAAGTTACATATATTTTTTACATTGGTATATTTGGTTAATTTTAGACCTATATATTAGTTTTTCAGGATTATTTTATTTTTATTTTATATAGATAAAATTTCTAAAAACAGTTTAAAACTTAAAATTTCGGCGCGACATTCGCAACATGTTTAATCTCTAGAAAATTTCCACAGCAGTTGAATATAGAGGCTATCATACTGCTCTTATTTTAATTTTTTCTACTTCTGCAACGATTTTGCAGACGCGAAAAAAACTATTTTCGATAAACTTTAAAAATATCTATAATGTACAATTGCAGTTTTAAAAAAGCAGGAAGTAGAATTTATACTTTTGAATACCTGCAATATGTCTATAAATGTGTATTTACAGTTTTAAATTGGCAGCTGGATTTCAACTTTCCCATAACTTTTGCAGAATCGCGCTGCATATTTCTGCCAGTATAGACAGTTAATAATAATCAGAAAATTTGCAGTTCTAGAATTGCGGTGAAATTTTTCCGTTTTTTCAGCTGCGGAGAATTTAACCTTAAAGTGTTAGAGTCACCAAAAATCGCTATTTTTAAAACTAAAAGGTTTTATTCCCATCTGAAAGATCAAATCTTTCTGATGGGAATAAAACCTTTTAGAATATCTATTTATGTAATGCACTATAATTTTTCAAATATTATTAAAACCCCGGCTTTCGGAACCTACTCGCAGAATTTTTTCAAACTATTTTGACAGTTAAATTTTGCGGTACCCCTGGTGACGTCACGATTCGAGCGCGCGTGAGCACGCGGCACGCGCGACTCCGCAAGTCCTATTCTTTTATTGATAGGTGGCGCTTTCAAAGTCATCGAATTTGACGCGCGCGCGATGTTTAAATCTAGGCTTAGCTCTAGTAATGAAATCTGTCTCGCGCGCGATGTTTAAAAACTAGGCTTAGCTCTCGTAATGAAATCTGTCTCGCGCTGGTCAACCTCTTATGACGTCACCAGGGGTATATTTATAATTTATTCCGTCTTAATGAGGTATGTGAAGTATCAATTATCTTTTTCATATTACAAAATGAATAAATTTCTATAAGACTTTTTACTTTGGATCTACTGTTATTATAACCCAATTGATGTTTTAAAAAAAAAATTAGCCACTTTTCAAAAAACGTGGCACTAACACTTTAAGCTAGATTCCCACTCGACGGAAAACACGACGAAAACCCGGCAGAAAGGGGTTCGACCGAAAAATCTTTACGCCGAGTCCGACGGAATTACCGTTCTGTCGGGCGAAAATTGTGTTCTATTTTTTCGGTCGTGTTCGGCGTTACGCCGGTGTCTCAGCCAATGAAATTATCCCACTGACAACGTCATAAATTTCAAGAGCGCACGCACACGCGAGATCGATTGATAGCCGCCATTTTTTTGTGGTTGACCAAGGCTTATTGGAAAGATACCACCAAGAAAGAAAAATTAAACTAACGAAAGTAAAAAGAGATAAGATGTTAATAAGGAAGACTTTACTTACTCAAATCTGTCACGTGACCCAAAAATATCTACCGCCATACTGAAAATTCAGTCGTAGTGTGAACGGTCTACCGCCGGACGCCGGCATAAGTTAAAATTTCTACCGTTGGCTGTGTGATTTCCGCCGGGTTTTTTCGGTCGAGTGGGAATCTTGCTTTAATGTATACCTATTACAGCGTGGTAGCGATAAAAAAGCGTGTATGCAGATGAATTACAGCTTATAATTTTTGTAAGGGATTCGCCAATCAAATTAATGAAAGATTCAAACTAGATTGACACTAAAGCATCCTGGTCCGTGCGCTATAAATAACGAGTCGTTATTTCGGCTCGCATTTTTACTTGGTAAAAACACTGCAGCTTTTGAATATTAGTCGAAAATTTTAAATAAATATGACTATGTTGCATGTAATAAATTTATCCATGATAACATTATTTTCATGATGTTTTCAGACCAACAGTGGAGGCGTTTAATTGTCAACTTTTAATTCATTTAATGAGAAATTGTTTAATACGGACTAAGGAAGAAGTAGCAATAAACACGAAGTTTTGTTTCAAAAATTAATTAATAGTCCAGCATACGCTCATGTACAAACAACCATTTTATTACACGCTTACGAAACGAAAAGCATAGGGTTTCGCAATAGTTTTTCGGCAACAAATTAAACGCGTTTTGAACCATCAGCAGTAAATCTTCGTTATGGTTCGGAGTTCGTTGATCCTTGCGTTGAACTACGGACAAGGCCAGGGTCGTAACGGCCTTCCTTGACGATAAAGGGATACGAAAAGTGGTCTGCCCACATTTGAATCCAATGGGAAACGTTTGGTTAGCAGTAGTTCTACGGATGGAGAAACGAATTCCGAAAAATAAAGATCTACTGCTGATGGTTGAAAATGGATAAAATTTGCTGCCGCGAAACTCCTGCGGAACCCTATGCCTGTCGCTTCGCAAACGTCGAATAAAATTATCTAGTTCTGAAAATGGCTCATCATAAACAAAACTTGAATAAACACGGAATGCAATATGTTCTAAAATAAATAAAAATATGCCCTCATTCCTATACTAAAACTTTGCGTTATAAAACACTTTTATAATAACTATGATATGAAAATTGTGAAGGAATAGGTCTCAATTAACTTAAACCATTCTGCGTAGCTAAAAACCGTTATATGTAATACATAACTTTCTACCTGGCGAAATTGTATGGCCCTAAGGGCTAAATCGTAGCGTCTTTGCGATAAGTTAATTGCTCGTACCATCTTAAATATTGTCGATAATTACATGGCGCCATTTTTAAACATTATTTTACACGTAAATAAGAAACAAATTGGAGCAGAAACTTTCCTTTAACTAAAGAGCGTTGCAATTGTCGAAAGGCTGCTTTTGAAAACCACAAGATCATTATAAAACGCAAACAAGCGGGAAAAATTTAACGCTTAAACGGTTACGTGCTTGCTCGATCACAGGGCTAATACGCCGAAGTAAAATGGAAATAATAGCGGAGTGATAAGGTAAGTAAAGCTTCAGAGATGTGAAAATAGTTTTGTGTGCTCAAGGTTTGGCAGAATACAGAATCGATCTTTTTGTAACGCCAACTACAGACACAAATTTTACTAGTTCAGAAAAATCTAGTTTCGGCCGATTATCGGAGAAGACATTTGTAAAATAATATCCCCCGGTTTCTGTTCCGAAAAGGTAAGTTATCAATAATTTTGGAAAGTTTCGGTTCATTTGCTGGTATAGTTACGCAAGAAATTCAGTTTAGCATGTGTGAAGTCACGCTGCTTGAAACGAAAATTATAGAAATAGGCAAAAAAATGTTGAAAATTGTTTTCAAAGATCGCGTACAAAGCTATTGCTGTTTGTTTCATTCCTCTACAAGCGATAATAGGGACAATTCTTCTTTACAAAAGATAAATCAGAACTCCAAACTAAACCCCAGTGATTATAAGAAACAAGCGTTGGTAACGGTAGCGAAGTTTGGCCTAAGTCTACAAAGAATTTACAAAAAAATGTTTTAGTGGACAAAGACTAGAAAAAGTAAATGATAAGAGAACAAAATTGAATGCCCAAAGTGACAGATATTAAAATATTTCAGTTTAAGACATGATTATAATACATAAATTATTTGAAAAATATACTTATCTTCGTTTTTTTCACCAAAATTACATTTGCATTGTTTTAGAAAGACAGATTATTCATTCTATATTACTTTTTGGTGGCGTGAAAAGTATAACGTCGACTAACTGTTATACGAGGAAAACATTGTAGAACAAACGTAAATCACAAAATACGTAAATGGACACCAACAAATGGTGGGCTGTGTATTTTATTCACTATTGGGCTTTCCAGTATAAACGTATTGTAGTTGAAATTAAACGCTACAATCCTTTTAAATATCACTAATGAGAATTTGTTTGAGTCTAGAAATCTAGCTGTAAATATTAACGATGTCGCGTGTATTTGTTTTATAGTAAAGCTTTGACACGAACTTTCATGATACAAGATTTTTGGCAAATGTAAATTTGGTGAAAAAAACGAAGATAAGTACTCTTTTCAAATAATTGATGTTTTATAATCATATCTTTAAACTGAAGTATTTTAATATCAGTAACTTCGTTCATTCCATTTTGTTCTCTTATCATTTACTTTTTCTAGTCTTTGTCCACTAAGACTTTTTTTTTATTAATATCTGTACTTCAGTCTTCATTTTAATTAAGATTGTTAAGAAACTTGCATTTTTAAAATCTGCACTAAGCAGAAACATAAATAAAGGGGAGCGTAAGCATAAGGGACCTAACATTGCTAGTTAGTGACTAATGCTTTCAGACACCAGTTAATCAGTTATCACCAATAAGATTAATTTATCACAAAAAACTATCGCTGAAAACATTAAATTTTCATACTAAAATTATTTTGGCCATTCTTTAGTCCCTGGCTTTGAGTATTAAAATATTTAAAATAACTCTGAGGATTATCTAGAATCATTTCCACTGATATTTCAAATTCCGAAGAACCAGAGTCATGGTTTCAGTCTTTCAGATGACTGGCTTGGGCTTCGGTTTTCGTTTTAGAAGTCTGAGACAAAGTTTCTGCCTGCCAGCATAGCCCACTCGATCCGCGTTCAAGGACGAAAGCTGCTCGCGCTATATAGCTTGCGTCGTGGAGTGGGCTATGCTGCCAGTCATTCGTGAGTGTGAGGTCTCCTGAGTACCGACTCCCTAAACTCCTACAGAACTCCTAGATCTAGGCGTTGCCGCCGTGGCCGGTCTCTATTCTAAAAAAATCTCTCCGGACTCTCTCTAGTCTCAACCTAGGAGTGTATACAAAAATGCACAACTGGACTACTGGAGTCGAAGTTTATGTTAAAATTAAAATAATTATAGCGGTCCCTATAACATTTTTTAATAAAAGTACGAATTAATAAACTAGTCATTGGGACGAGTAAGTCTCACAATTTGAATAAAAAAACTGATCCAAACTATTTATAAACTATTTTTTGACCAGTCTTATTTCCTAGCCTAGTCCCCGCCAGAACTTTCATCAGCAATTCATCAGTTTGAATTCCAGTCGGCTCTTTTTTAAATTATATTTAATAAGTACTTAATTCCGATTGGGTTATATAAAGGAATGGGAAGGTAAACCCGTGAAATTAACTAATATTATTTCAGTGTGAGTAGTTCTGGTTAATACTTTGTCAAGACAGCCCTTTCGATCACGCAGCTTGCACGCGCTATAGGATATAGAGCAACTTGCGTGATCGAGTGGGCTGTGGTCAAGCTATGCGTGTGAAACCTACGTCATCAATGACGTCGACCAAATGATAGACGTATCTGAAAAGCACAGGGTGGGAAATAAGAAACTTTTTTGAACTGGAGCAGAGTGGGAAATAAGGATTTTTTTAAACTGGACATAAGACCAGCGACCCCCCCCCCCTTTGCTTTGGAATAAATAAACTGGTCCGTGACAATTGACCAGCGCGCGTCGTCTGCTAAACTAAAGAAGTGGATAATTAAAACATTTGAGATAATATCTGGACCATGGTTACCCTTGGGTTTTCTTAGTGGTCCCATGGGCCACTGACCCCCCTCCAATTTAATTTTTAAACTGGACCAGGCAATTTTCAAAGTGGTCATTTGCCCTGTGCCACCTTATTTCACACGCTGGACAAGGAAACATTTCTCATAAACGGGAATGGCCATCATTGTTGTGCAAGTGACAGCCTGGCAGGCTGGCAGCCGCGTATTTGTTTTCCTCCAAGGCTGATCATTTTAGCCAGGGAGCACAAATAGAATGTCGAAAAAAATTTTATTTGGAATATCCTGAATTTGAAAACCGCGTCATCACTTAGAAACCAACTATGATTTGGAAATAATTTCCATTACTTAAACATGTATTAGAAGAAAAACTTAGTTTTAATATTTCTACTACTTTTTTACACATTATTAATTGATGTATAAATTTAGGTGCAATACAATTTTGTCAATACACAAGTGGTTGCAGCATCCATTAAAAGTCTGATTACATATTATTCCCAGAAGATGACGTATAGCAAGGAAGCGAGAAAATATGTCATCGACTATTTAGGCGCTAGGTAATAGCATGGACGGTTAACAACCGGTTTTCACTGGGCGATTTTCTTTGGATAATGAGTGAAACACGAACAATCCGTTTTCGCAAAGGTATTTGTCGCGTGTTGGTTCTCATTCGGTGGAAAGACAATTAAACCTCCTAGATACGATTCGTGGATCCAGATGTACGTTTTTTAAAATCCTTTGCGCGTAGCAGTTTTCGCACATTTTTACTATATTTCAAAGACTATTGAAGGTAGCGCTCTGAAATAAAGTGCGTTATAATAGTTTTGCATTCCTCATTTGTATTTTATCCGTTTAGCAGTTGTCCTTTGCAAACCGGAGGTGTCAAAATTAACATTTTTTAAAATATTGTATTATCGTGGTTATAAATCTGATTTTGGAATTCCTTGGGGTCGATTCATCTTGAAAAGTTTTCACCAAATTCAATGCGGATGAATAGGTCACGAGTAATCAGCCTTTATTTAAAATATGGCAACTTTGATTAGAGTGGCGATAATTAATAATCGAGTATCGAATCATTTTCGTGATAATGCTTGTTAGATGTTATGGCACTTTATGCATATACAGGGTGTTTCTGGAAAGTCTGGCACAAATTAACAGGCATGTTCCTTGGGTCAAAAGGAGTCCGAAAGGTCCTATGACGTTTTGGGGTAAAGCGCTCCGTTGCGACGCTATCGGCTCTCAAAAGTAGGCCGAAAAACAAGTAGATTTTGCAGAATTATAGCACTAGTATTGTGGTTTTGACCCAATTGTTTTCGATTATTGAGCATAAGGCAATGATCGAAATAAGTTCAAACCTATTGGAAGACCGTGAACGTGTTAAACGTCCAAAAGCGTTAATCCCTTTGTTTTTATTAATGATTGTAATTAAAGGTATGGAAAGTAGCTCAGATATCCTCAGGGGTTACTTGTCTGTTCAGATGTACTGGTAACTGACCAGTCTTTTATTCTTTTTTCAATTAGACACATTACTTTTACAATAATTCGAATGAACCCCTTAAATTTCACAATAAATCGAATCGATTCCATTAATTTTACAATAATTTGAATCGAACCCTTTACATTTACAATAATTCGAATCGAACCCCATTACTTTTTCAATAATTCGAATCGAACCCAATTACATTGTTCTACAAAAATTGTTCAAAATGGGCACCATCAACGTTTAAGCAAACTTGCGCGCGTCGTTTGAAAGATTCACGAACACGTTCGAAGATTCCTGGCGTGTTACGGATGCTATCACATCCATCAATTATCCTTTGTCGTAAGTCTTCGACATCGCGAACTTCACTTCGGTATACCAAGTCCTTGAGATGGCCCCAAAGAAAAAAATCGCATGGGTTGAGATCGGGAGATCTTGCTGTCCACGCAACAGTTCCGCCTCGACCTATCCACCTCCGGGGAAACGCGATATCAAGATATGCTCTAACTTGAAGACTAAAATGGGGCGATGCGCCATCTTGCATAAACCACATTATTTGTCGCAGTCGTAACGGTACGTCTTCTAAAAGCTCCGGTAAATTGTCACGCAGAAAGGTCAAGTACGCCTCCCCATTTAGGCTCGGTTGCAAAAAGTTAGGCCCAAATAAATGATCTCCTACAATTCCGCACCAGACGTTCAAACTAAACTGAACTTGAAGTTTCATCACAGAGGTCGCGTGCGGGTTTTGTTGCTTCCACTCGTGATAGTTATGCAAATTAAGTATCCCCTCACGCGAGAAATTCGCCTCGTTGGAAACTAGCAAAGTAAGCGGAAAGTCTAAGTCATTTACCCGTGCCACAAACCACTGGCAGAAATCGACCCGTCTCGGATAATCAGCTTGCAAATGGTATGGGTGGAACTGATGTCCTCGAAGGATTTTCCAGACGATTACATGGTTAACGCACAATTGCCGCCCGACGTTCCTGGTACTGGTTGTTGGTCATCTTCGAAAATTGTCAAAACGGTGTCCTCTACATCCTCGGGAACAATCGCCGCACGAGGTTCAGGTCCCGACGGTTGAAGTTTCCCGGTTTCTCTCAAGCGTCTGTCGACTGCCGTAAATGTTTGTCGATTGGGAACTTGTCGTTGAGGAAAGTGCTCCTGGTACAAGCGCCGAGCTTCCACCGCATTTCCCCGAGCCAGTCCATACATAAGATGGATATCTGAGTACTTTGCATTCGTGAAGTAGACCATGATTAGTTCCAGATAAGCTTCCAAATGTGCACGTACGCCATGAACCACGTTAAGGTAGACACATTTAAGCCTTCTGTAAAAAACCTACAACTTCTGACGTTGAAAACTACCCTAATGTTTAGACCAACACAGCATAATTGGTTTTTAACGGAGGTGGATAGGTCGAGGCGGAACTGTTGAGTGGCCAGCAAGATCTCCCGATCTCAACCCATGCGATTTTTTTCTTTGGGGCCATATCAAGGACTTGGTATACCGAAGTGAAGTCTTACGACAAAGGATAATTGATGGATGTGATAGCATCCGTAACACGCCAGGAATCTTCGAACGTGTTCGTGAATCTTTCAAACGACGCGCGTAAGTTTTCTTAAACGTTGATGGTGCCCATTTTGAACAATTTTTGTAGAACAATATAATTGGGTTTCATTCGAATTATTGTAAAAGTAATGGGGTTCGATTCGAATTATTGTAAAAGTAATGGGGTTCGATTCGAATTATTGTAAATGTAACGGGTTCGATTCAAATTATTGTAAAATTAATGGAATCGATTCGATTTATTGTAAAATTTAAGGGGTTCATTCGAATTATTGTAAAATTTAAGGGGTTCATTCGAATTATTGTAAAAGTAATGTGTCTAATTGAAATAAAGAATAAAAGACTGGTCAGTTACCAGTACATCTGAACAAACAAGTAACCGATATCTGAGCTACTTTCCTTACCTTTAATTACAATCATTAATAAAAACAAAGGGATTAACGCTTTTGGCCGTTTAACACGTTCACGGTCTTCCACTAGGTTTGAACTTATTTCGATCATTGCCTTATGCTCAATAATCGAAAACAATTGGGTCAAAACCACAAAACTAGTGCTATAATTCTGCAAAATCTCCTTGTTTTTCGGCCTACTTTTGAGAGCCCATAACGTCGCAACGAAGCGCTTTACCCCAAAACGTCATAGGACCTTTCGGACTCCTTTTGACCCAAGGAACATGCCTGTTAATTTGTGCCAGACTTTCCAGAAACACCCTGTATATGTTGTTCTTGTGGCGCAATACTTTGAAACAAATCAGACGTTCATTAAAGGGAAGGTGAAATGGAAATAAAGTGATTTTTTTATTGATTCTTCTACTAATTATAAGACCAATCTGTATAGTGAAACATCCAGGAAATAACACCGAATTATTTTAAAACTACACGAGAGCCCCTCAAATAGACAAATTTGACTATTCCATAAGCAAAACGGTATGTTCCTTTTCATCCGAATTCCCAAATGGACCGAAATCCCATTCGTCCGAATATGGCCGTAAAAACTACATCAATATAACTTGAAACACTAGAGCCGTCAGAGATTCGGTGGTGTTGTGGATACGGTGTAGGACTGCCATGGATTTTTATTTCGAATGCCCGAAAGGTATGTTAATAATATTAAAAATAAATGTTTCCTGATACTTATTAAAACGCTCACTTTTATTCCTTTCAAGGCAGGAGATATGTAGAAATAATAAGCAAATTTTGCATAAAATGAAGTATAGTCTTAATGGTAGTCCAACAATGTCCTTAAGTTTAAAAGTTAAATTAAAATATTAATATTTTGGTTTCGGGTAGGTTAGGTTAGTTGAGGCGAGGTTGGGTTGGGTTATGTTAGGTTTGGTTTAGTTAGGTTAGGTTCACCATAGATAAAACGTAGTTAAAATAAGTGCAATAATACATTTTCAACTCATATTTATTTCAAGAAAAATAAGCAGTGATAAGGATAAAAATATTTTTAATGCAAAACCACACACTAGGTCTTCTTCCAGTTGAATGGAATTTCGGTCCAATGTGAATGTATTATAATGAAAATCGCACCTTTTGGCTACGTTCGGTCGAATGGGACACCACAAAAAAAAACTTCTGTAGAATGGGACCAAAGCTATAAAACAACTTTATAGTAGATAGCTTCCATACTAGGAACATTCGCTACTCGATTGAGCGTCGCTAAATGGATCTTGGGGTTGCTAAAGACTCCCGCGTTTACTGCAAATGTGAGGCTTAATAACAAAGGCGACCGAAATCAAATTATGAGCATAGGCGAATTTCACCATAGATATATATACGGGTCTAGATACCCTACTGAATCGGGGGAAAATACGGAGATGACAGCTAGCAGTCGACGCGATTTTCCCGGGGGAAGATACCTAGTGCGCCATCTATCGCTGAATTTTGAAAGCTAAAAAATTGGATAAATAACTTTTGCCAGCGGGCGTGCTGATGCTTTGCAATTGTATTTGGTAGTTATAATGTTATTATTTGGTTTCGAGGTGGTAAACAAACTTTTAATCATACTTATGAAAAGATATTCCTTTCCACAAGTTGATAAATTATGACAATGTGTGAAAGAACAACTGTTAACCATCTTTAATGCCTTATTTCACTAACATTTCATTAAAAACACTACTTCTTTTACGTAAAAACTATTTATTTCACTTAAGAACATAATTACACGTATAAAGGAGATCAAAAATACGTAAAGCTATTTGAAAAGTTAAGCCTAATTTGAATTTCCCGCTCTTTTCATATTCGAATTTTTCGTTTTTTTGTTTCTTGAAGCTCTCAATAGATGGCGTTTGGATCTAATTCCCCCTCCGTAAAGCGTCGACTGCTAGTTCTCACCTCCGCATTTTTTAAAGGGCCTAACAGAGGGGAAGTGTATCTAGACCCGTATATATATCTATGAATTTCACAACTGACGTTCAAAGCTACCGATGGAAAAGCCTAAAAAATTTGATGTAAAATAAATGAAAGCCGGTAACAATGTTCGCAACTGAAAATTACAGATTACAGATAAAATAAGCCCTAACGGTAAAAACTTGAAGATGGCTTCCCTGCGATGCTGGCCTGCTACTCTTATCGCTTATTTTCTATGGCAAAAACATTAAATTCGGGCAACGATGCGTAGTACAAAACCGAAAAGAAAAAGAAAATAAACAACAATGCAGTTGCTAGCTCGAACATTTTTATAAATATTATTACCTAGGGCGTGATAAATGCAGTGAGGGAGTGATTGGGATATTAGGGAATTTTGTGTTTTAAGATTTTTATTATGATGGAAAGAAAACATGCATGTTTAAAGAATTTTCGGAAGACTTTTAATATCTTTACTGATAATTAGTTAAAAGTTGAAAAGTATTAATAAAATTTGGACGAAAATTTTCAAATAACAAGACTTCCTTCGAGTCTCAAATTGAAGAATGTTCGTTTGCTTTATTGAACTATTTACAACAAATAAGACTGTCACTTTCAATTTCAATTGTTGCTTAATATTTTATTGGACCTTTCCTAGCCCTTAAACACATTCCTAATCTTTTATTAAAAGACAGACATAAACGCTAAATCGGGTCCAAGTCGGGCGAGAGAGTGGGCCGGTCCAAAACGTAAATTCTTTCGTTCTCCAGAATTCTTGCAACGAATCGGGACGCATGGGCTGGGCAATCGTTGTGCTGAACCTGAAACCATTCACTAAAACAATGATTTAAGTTAGTCATGGATAATGATTAGCTTATTAATATTACTACCGGTCACGTTGTGGGCTGGTTAATCACATGGAGAAAGGACTAACTGCGAACAGGGCGGGTCTATTGAATATTACAATGCTTTACCTCCTAGTTTCATTAGAGTTTATGTCTGTCTTTTAGGCGAAGATTAAGAATGTGTTTAAGGTCTAGGGGAGGTCCAATAAAATATTAAGCAACAATTGAAACTGAAAGCGACAGTCTAATTGTTTGTAAGAAATAGTTCAATAAAAGCGACAGTCTAATTGTTTGTAAGAAATAGTTCAATAAAGAAAACGAACTTTCTTCGATTTCAAACTCGAAGGAAGTCTTGTTATTTCGAAAATGTTCGTCCAAATTTTATTAAGACTTGTACATATTTAACTAATTATCAATAAAGATATTAAAAATTTTCAAAAAATTCATTAAACAGGCATGTTTTCTTTATTTCATAATAAGTCTTAAAACGCAAAATTCCCCAATATCCCAATCACTCCCTAACTGCATTAATCACGCCCTAGGTAATAATATTTATAAAATGATCGACCTAGCAACTGCTTGTTTTTTTTTTTTTGATTTTTTTTTTTTTTTTGCTTAGCCTCGATGGCCCGAAGTTAGTGTTTTTGCCATAGAAAATAAACGAAAGGAGTAGTAGGCCAGCAGCGCAGAGAGACCAACTTCAAGTTTTGACCGTTCGGGCTTGTTTTAGCAGTAAGCTATTATTGGGATCAATTCTCTATAGCAAGTAATAACTATCGTCTAAAGGGTTGATGTCAACCTCGTGTGTTCTATGAGAGCGCTATGTCTAACTAGGTGATTAGTCTTAGGTGACATCAAACCTTGAAAGAAAAGTGGCGGATGTCTCGCGAATTCCCCTCGTGCAAATAAAAAACAAGGTGGGAAAATTGAAATTTTACCGTTTTTAATTTTCACGAGAGTGATAAATTATCAAATTCTTAAATTGGTCTATAATTTATCGCTCGCTTTATAACTAAATTCCCTCCACAACTTGAGATATCGGTCTCTAAGCCCTTTCCATTTCGAAGTCAGTTGGTTTCTAATGATATGAATATTAATAATGTTATACACAAAACGTAATACCAGAAGTCCATTAAATTAGCCTAGGAAGTGAACAATTACAATGGCTGGAATTGCGTTCGTCTCTGCTGGGATAAAAACTCCTTCTAACTCGATGGATAGGGGGTTAAATTTTTTCCGCTTTCCTAACACAGTAGAAATCTCGAGCTCATCTCTAGAAAGTCTTTCTTGACGTGAGCGGGGCGTGACTTCTTCAGCCCATGAACGCTGCATCTCTAAAGGGTAGATTCAGGGGTAAATAACGAAAGGAGTTAGAGACGCTAGCTTCCGTAGTGTAGAATACAGTGGGACCTTGAAACGTCATAGAATTTGTAACTAACGTAGTGCCATCTTTGGAACTGTATTGTAAATAAGACCAGAACCTTAAAAGCTTTGTCTTAAAATCTCGCGCCGCAAGGTATTCTGGGTAAAGTAATATGGCAGGTGTCGATGTTGTGAAGTCGTCTCATAAATCAACCCAATATAATTATTATAGTCAATCGCGAGTAAACAGCGATTTAAAGAGGAAAGATAAGTCAACAATTTGCAATTTGAAGCCGGGGAAATCCTCAAAATGTGTTCAAACTTGTTTTGCCGTAAGTGCGCGGTTACACAGTCGGCCCAGTGAGCCAAGGCTTAGTGATTTTTCCGAGTCAGTGCCAGTGGGAACTGTGGGATCAGGATCATCGACTGTATCTGTGACTAAAGAAATTAAAACAACTAAAACTGTATTGAAGGATGCAAAAACGACATTTAATTCCATTTCATTATCGAATGAGGAATTTACCAACTTTAAAGTTGCATGTTTCTAATTCAAGTGCACCTTAATGAATAAACTTTACTCTAAGCCTAATTGTCACTCAGTCGTAAGCAGACGAACACTAGCAGGCGAACACTAGCAGACGAACACTAGCAGGCGAACACTAGCAGACGAACACTAGCAGACAGGAGAAAATCGATATCCCAGCATGACTTTCGAAACTTTGCAGCCACGCTATTGGTTGGAAAATATCATACTTATTTTGAATTATAGACGGCGCGACCGAGGCGTTTTCTCTTTTCTGTGTCTACGTTTGAAAGTCCCACTGTATTCTACACTACGGAAGCTAGCGTCTCTAACTCCTTTCGTTATTTACCCCTGGTAGATTTTTTGCTTTTTTAAAAAATTAAAAAAAGGAACGACCACGGTTGTTAAAGGGAGGGTGAAGTAGAAAATCAAGTGTTTTTTAATCGATTCTTCTACTAATTATAAAAAGGCAGGGGGTTACGCGATTGGTCGGACGTCCTTATTTAAAATTATCTTTTAAATCTGAACCTAATTTGAATTTTAAAATCATTCGGAGCTAGTATTTCCTGAATGTTTGACTATGCAGACTGGTCTTGTAAATAGTAGGGGAATCGATAAAAAAACCACTTGATTTTCTACTTCACCCTCCCTTTAAATAGGTTTTTCAATAGGTTTATGAAGAGTCATAAAAAACTGAATGACCTTGACTGTTCCGAAATTTACACCCCCATCCCTTCTCCTATGCTAAAGAGGGCTCGGTTTTACAGTGGAAGGGGGCGTTTTCGGCCAATAGTTTTTTCTCTCTCGATAGGGCAAATTTTGGCGTACGAGTCGCACCTAAACCGGAGATCTGAGAAAAATTATCGCGAGGTGGCGAATGTGTCGCCCTTCTTCAGTATTGCTACACAAGAGAGGGGAGTACCAAACCCCGCTTTTGGTTACTTCCTAGGCTAATTTAATGGACTTCTGGTAATACGAAACTTACTTGTCCATTGTAGCATAGTTGCGATGGAACTCATCCTATTATCTTTCGTTACATCATCTTTGAAGCTAAAGTGCTTCTTTTCCCAAAGATATGGGTATTTTCTATTTTCTTCTATTAAAACATCAGAATCGAGTTTAGTCATTTTGAAATTATGTCAAAAAGATGAACCAGAAGAAAATAGGGGAAGTGGGTAGCTTGGGCAACTTCGCGAGGCGTCCCGTTTACGGATTTTTCGCGCCATTTCCCTCCCCGTGGGGGTGAAGAGAGATAGGATTTTTACGCGCATTAACACACGAGTGACGTAATTCTGTGGACAGTACAGTCCTACGCCTTCCAACTGACTAGAGGCGTCTGCTAGAGGCAGTGAGGCACTCAGGCAGAATGGCAGAGGCCGGAATCGAGTGGTAAGTACAAAATTCATAACTTATTTTAAAATATGTCTTTATTTTTAAATACAATGGTATTTCTAAGTTCCAGGGAAAAAAATAATTTGTCCGAAGTTTTAAACTGTGATAGGGAAGAGTTTAAAGTAATAAAGTTGTATCCAAGTTGTTGTAGTTTGATTTTTAACATTGGGATTGGTTTGGGTAGATCTTACTTTTCCTTTCAACACAGCCTGAGTTTTCTTATCGGTAGTTTCCTTGTACGTTAAATCACACTGCGTACTCTTAACGACATTCATTTTATTAAATAACCGAATTTTCGTCCTTAATTAAACCAATATCCGCATTAACCCGTTGCCTGACGTAACCCTAACTCAAACTGAAGCACAGCAGAAATATAAGCAGACTACACAAGTTAGTTCCACAGTTCGCTACATGGTGGCGTTCGCAATGAAATCTGGTACTATTTTATGCTTCGCGCCGATTGGCCAGATTCAAATTTTAAGGGTGGTAGGGGAATCGACCATTGTAAGTGAGAATCACTGGACGACTTGTATGGCTCAAGGCTACGGCTACCCACTTCCCCTATTTTCTTCTGGATGAACTGATTAAAATCCACGAAGGAATTTGATGAACGATAATAATAAGTTCAAAATGGCAACTCGATTCAACAAAGCAGACCACGCGGACCCACAAAACCTCGTCACTCGTATACCGCCTATTATTGGTTTCTGCCTACAGTGGAAAAAAAGCGCGCCTACAGATAAATCCGCAACAATAGAAATAGGATCCGCCAAAGTAAAGGATACAGTTTTATCCTTTTCCGAAAAATATGCGAAAATCGCTGCAAATTCGTCCATTGAAAACCTGGTGTAAAGTTTCAAAACTATTTACAAATTGATCTCTAAAACAAAATCTAATATTTTCAAATAGGAACATAAATTGTATATGCGGATGCGAGTTTTCTTCTAATGTCTATAAATTCGTTGTAAGTACTTTAAATAATATGGGTTTTTCAACTAGAGGATTCGTTTCCCCCAAAATTCAGCTTAAAAAGATGACCCCGTCCAGGCACATGTTACGCACTTCATGTGTAAAGCCTAATCGGCTTCTGCTATAACACCTTCTCAGGTGGTGGCCAGCCTTGATCATATAACCGTTATAACCCTTAGTGTACACTAAGTTTAAGAATATTTTTTTTAGGAAAAGTCTGAATTGGCAAATACTTTAATCCCTAATAAAACTGAGGAATGCAGAAATTTAGAACTGAAGGAGTACTCCAATCTCTCGGATAACGTAAGTGCAAAGCAAGTAATAAAAAGTAACAAAGTAATAGTTCCACTTTTTACTAAATGCTTTATTAACAAGAGCATAAGTTATACAATAACGACTTTTGATTCGCAGTCCTTAAAAACTGCATTAATATATAATCTTTGTTGACACTTTTTCAAACCCACAATGGGCCAGAAATAAGAAATTATTATGTAATGTAATTTGAAATTAAGTTTAATCGATAAGAGAAATTTAGTCTTAATTGCTTAGTTCAAACATTTGCTATGATTCGAAATTTTACAACAAAAACGGGTATGACTGCGGCATTTCGGAACAAACAGCTAAAATCAAGAAAGGTTATGACTCGAATTGAAGTTTTAAATTCATACAGTGTGTAAAAACAGAGAGATAAGGACACTTTTTCTCAGGGACGTTCCGAAGGGACTAGGTTTTTGGGGAGAGCCCACTTAAATTTGCCAACTAGAAACCAAGGCAAGGAATATAAGGAACAGCATGGCCATCTAATTTTGAAACATTTTCTTATGCTCCGTTAAACAACCCTGACATGTAACTGGCAAAGTCGTACGATTGAAAAGCCAAATTTGATGTGTCAATTTCGTTACTCTGAAGACTTTTCATAATGTCTTTTGCTGTTCCCAGTCCTGTTTTGTCCTTAGTTTCAAAAACTTCTAACAGTCGCTCTCTAGGAATTCCGAGGTGATTTGTACTCCTAACGACGACAGACAGAACATCTTTATGAGACTTATCAGGCGTGGAATCGGCCATAACGGTAAAAAATGGGCAATCTTTTATTTCTTGTACTATTTTAATCTGTATTGCTGCTCCAACCAACTGTATAAACTCGTTCTGCGATTTTGGGCTTAGGTAGGTCACATGATAAGACCGCATAGTTGTATCGGATAACCATCGCTTCAATATAGGTTTGTGTCTCGATATTAACTGAACAAACTGATTGTAGTTGCCATTTTCATCTTAATCAGATCCTCTAAATGCCAGCCCTTGCCTTCCTAAAGTTCTTGCGACATCAGCCAATATTTTGACTATTTCTGTGTTGTGAGCTAAAACCCTCTGTTCTTCCAATAGTACGTCTACGTGACCTTCTTTCAAATTGTAGTGGCAGTAATCGGACACAGCTTTTTTGTGAGTAGATGAAGAACAAGTTTGTCAAGACAAAAATATTAGCCACATCGTATGATCGTAAAGTACGTAAATTAGAACAACGAGATTAATTGGAAAAACTTCTTCCCGGTCGGTTAAAATTTATATATTATACTTTTTGCCTCTCCTACCGCGAAGTTATATCTCCTGGCCTCAAATAAGATCATGACTCCTAGTTGAAGAGATAGAGAGAGAGAAAGGGGACCCTGTCTCTGACAAACTCTCCGAAACTAGTCCTCTATTCGCGAGCGTTTCTTAGCAAGCGGTATTAGGCGAGGCTGCTTAGTACTGGGCTGGCGAGCGATAGGTCCGTGGTTCGATTTTCCGTGGAGGAAGAAAATTTAAACGAGTGAATAGCCCCTAATTTAAACTTATACCATATACTTATGATACCGAATGTAAACTTATACCATATACTTATGATACCGAATGTAAACTTATACCATATACTTATGATACCGAATGTAAACTTATATCATATACTTTGTAAACTTATATCATATACTTTGTAAACTTATATCATATACTTTGTAAACTTATATCATATACTTTGTAAACTTATATCACAGCGCTTCTCAAACTGTGGTCCGTGGACCGGCACCGGTCCGCGGACATGCGGCTGCCGGTCCGCAGGCAAGCGCCGGCAGAATCGGCCTTTCCCTGGTATAAACGGCCGTTTCTCTGCTTCTAGTCCCTCCTTAGTAAAGATAAAAAAGACCAAGGTCATATTTACCTTCTTGAATTTTCATCTTAACGAATCACGTGTGCCGAGTTAGGTGCGCGAGAGTTTGAGATCGGGATGTTCCATTATAGTTACCTTCCCTCTACCCTTTTTGACCTAACCCCATTAGTTAAAGTTGAATTTGCCGCGGTTTTTTTTCGAAAGAACCCCGCTAGGTGTCATCAAGTGCAGGCTAATGAGAGGCGTGCCAGAGAAATATCTTTTTCATAAGATCTCCGCGACTCGACGTTCATTATTTTAGCATATTTAACTTATTCAATATTTGAAATTTAAGCGTTTTCGGTTATATCTGTACTAATTTTTATACCGTAAGTACCCATTCTGTTAATAAAATATAATTTCAAATAAAATTGAACATCTATTTTGTTGTTGGAAAATAGTTCACAGTTTTTGGTAAGGGATGGCAAAAAGAGGCCCCCTGGACTCATTTGTGATTCGCAAAAAAATATCTACGCAGCATGACAGTGCTTCTGACTCGGATGACAATGATAGCGATTTGAACTTAAGTCAAGTACCGTCCACATCGAAACGATTTCGCTCGACTTTCAAACGTCAGTATGACTCCTCATACATTGAATACGGTTTCACAGAATTCATCGACGACGGAATTCCGAAACCGCAATGCGTCGTATGTAGTGTCATTTTATCAAACGACGCCCTGAAGCCATCGAAACTAAAAAGACACTTGATCTCCAAACATCCAGAATTGAGTTCCAAACCTATTGAATTTTTTCAACGATTGCATACTAATTTAACGGTTCAGCAAAAACAGATATTTAACGTGTCACACGTGAATGTTGCTGCTTTACGAGCTTCATACAAAGTTTCTCTTCGCATTGCTAAAGCTAAAAAGCCATACACGGTTGGTGAAGCGCTAGTATCTGGCTGTATTAACGACGTTTGTTTAGAAATGCTGGGCGAACAGGCAGCAAAGAAGGTAGCACAAGTACCACTTTCAAACGACACTATTGCTCGCCGAGTTCAAGACCTCGCTCGTGACATGGAAGACCAGCTAATTGAACAAATAAAAGCAGCGAAGTATTTCGCTTTGCAACTTGACGAATCAACAGATATTGCGAATGAGGCAATTCTTCTGGTGTATGTTCGATATGAACATAATCACGACCTGAAGGAAGAGTTTTTCTTTTCGGTGTCGCTACCAAAAAACACCACTAGTGCAGAAATATTCAAAGCTGTGAGAGATTACATGGTCAATACCTGTGGAATGGACTTTAAATTTTGTGTAGGTGTATGTACTGACGGGGCTGCTGCAATGACAGGACGACATTCCGGAGTAGTTACCCAGATTAAAAGGCTTGCACCTGAATGTAGGTCCACGCACTGTTTCATTCACCGGGAAAATCTAGCCACGAAGAAAATGTCCACAGAACTCAATGTCGTACTCAGTGAAGTCGTGAAAATGGTTAACTTCGTAAAGGCGAATGCCTTGAACTCGCGACTGTTTGCTTTACTGTGCGATGAAATGGGAGCGGAACACAAGCATTTGCTGTTACACGCGGAAGTACGCTGGTTGTCGAGAGGAAAAGTCTTTTCAAGGGTATTTGAACTTCGTAACGAACTAGTGGAGTTCTTTCAAAGCAGGAAACCGAATTGGGTTCAACTTCTCTTGAATGTTAATTGGATGGCCAAGCTTGCTTATTTGAGTGACATCTTTGCAATCTTTAATGATCTTAACACCTCGATGCAAGGAAGGATGATTTCTTGTTTCAACGTCGCAGACAAGATTGATGGACAGAAAAGAAAACTTAGCGCCTGGAAAAGTCGAGTATCAAGAAATTGTTATGACATGTTTCACAACTTAGCAACATTCATTGACGGTGCAAGAGAAGAGATTATTATTGCATCTCTGAAAAATACCATTACCGAACACTTGTCTAAATTGGAAGAATGTTTCGAGTGCTAATTTCCATCAGAAGAAGATACACGGAAAGAAAATGCATGGGTGCGAAATCCATTCCTTCCAATAAAAGAAGACTTGCCCATAATTTTAGAAAATAAATTGTTGGAACTCTCAGCTGACGAAGGTTTGAGAGCAAGCTTTGAAAATATGTCACTCGCATCATTCTGGATAAAAGTGAAACCGGAATATCCCGAGCTTTCAGACATTGCCATAAAAAAACTTCTTCCGTTTCTCACAACTTACCTTTGTGAAGTGGGATTTTCAACAATGAGCGTTGTTAAAACCAAATATAGGAATAATATGAACGTTCATCATCCATTTCGCGTGGCACTTTCGACAATTGAGCCACGATTAGAAAAAATAGTTAAAAGTAAGCAGGCTCATCCTTCCCATTAAGTTGTAATCACCTAATATTGGTTTTCACACGTACATAAATAAACTACTTATGTCTTTACCATTTTTTCATTCATTAAACTTGGAAAATTGCAATTTATACCAAACAAAAAATTTGTCTGGTCCGTCATACATAGTTGAAAAAAAAAACCGGTCCGCAAGGTAAAAAAGTTTGAGAAGCGCTGCTTTACCAGATATTAGACTTAGTGCCGATTTGGAAATTCTTAGAACCGTTTACAAAGAACTAGAATTATCAACTGAGTCTGAATCCACTATTTTAAAGAAAGATTTAGGTGAAGGTACATCTTCAAAACCCTGTGCAATTGCAGCTATTCCAATTAGTGACTTGGAAACTGAAGAAATTGAAGGTAAAAACACGGAAGATTCACTAAATATTTCATTAAAATGGACTGTCTGTGTTGGTAATTTTTCTCATCTCATTGAAAAAGTGTCCCATGGTTAAACAATATTGCGTTATCTAACAGAGACCATTTGTGTCAACGAGAAATTGTCTGTTATACAGATAATAGACTTTATCCATTCAATTAAAGATGACTTAGAATCACTTAATCATAGATGCGTAAGTTTGTTAGTGAGTATCGAGTCGAAGAACGTTAGCCATTTTAAAGACACTTCAGAATCAAAATCAGAGTTAGATATACTAGTACATCATGACCCATGAAAAAGGGACAACAGAACTTCATTGACGGATAATCAAAGGAGATACCTATCTAATTTCTTTAGGCCCACACCAGCCTAAGTTAGCTACATTTCCAAGCGATGGAAAAAATAGATTTAATGCCCAGTGGTATAAAAATTTGATTTTTTACAGTGCAGTACAGTTAAAAATGCAGTATTTTGTTTTGTGTGCTATCTATTTCCATCTGTTTGCGGAAGTGGTATAGAAAAATCCGAAATGACCTGGGTTCAAGAAGGTGTTAAAAATTGGGGAAAAATGAAAAGCAGCGGCAAGCAAAAATTTGGAAAACTTCAACTGCATTTTTAGCCACATCGTGCATATACGATGAGGCTATTAGTTTCACTGGGGCCGTAGTAGTAGTAGTAGTGCCATAGTTCCACTTTTCGCAGTATCGTTCGTCATTTTTGAACGACGCTAGAAATGATATTCTTCCTTATAGTGGACTATTCAATTCCCAGGTGGACTTCTAATTTAATGAAGAAATTTTTTTCGAGGCCGGGTCGGGATTTGAACCCCGGCCCAACCGCACACAATGTAAGCATGCTATCCAAATAGCCAAGAAGCTTTCATATGAAATCCGAGATTTTTTCGATAAGCGAAGAAATGGGTGAAGAAATGGAGAGAAACCAGTTCTTCGGTACCATAAGTCAAGGCCGACTGCATAAGTATATGGAGCAGTATATGGTATAAGTTTACATTCGGTATCATAAGTAGATTTTACATTCAGTATCATAAGTAGATTTTACATTCAGTATCATAAGTATATGGTACAAGTTTATGGTATAAGTTTACATTCGGTATCATAAGTATATGATACAAGTTTACATTCGGTAACGTAAGTGTATATGGTATAAGTTTACATTCGGTATCATAAGTATATGGGATAAGTTTACATTTGGTATCATAAGTATATGGTATAAGTTTACAAAGTATATGATATAAGTTTACATTCGGTATCATAAGTATATTATATAAGTTTACATTCGGTATCATAAGTATATGGTATAAGTTTACATTCGGTATCATAAGTATATGATATAAGTTTACATTCGGTATCATAAGTATATGGTATAAGTTTACATTCGGTATCATAAGTATATGATATAAGTTTACAAAGTATATGATATAAGTTTACAAAGTATATGATATAAGTTTACATTCGGTATCATAAGTATATGATATAAGTTTACAAAGTATATGATATAAGTTTACAAAGTATATGATATAAGTTTACAAAGTATATGATATAAGTTTACAAAGTATATGATATAAGTTTACAAAGTATATGATATAACAGCGCTTCTCAAACTTTTTTACCTTGCGGACCGGTTTTTTTTTTCAACTATGTATGACGGACCAGACAAATTTTTTGTTTGGTATAAATTGCAATTTTCCAAGTTTAATGAATGAAAAAATGGTAAAGACATAAGTAGTTTATTTATGTACGTGTGAAAACCAATATTAGGTGATTACAACTTAATGGGAAGGATGAGCCTGCTTACTTTTAACTATTTTTTCTAATCGTGGCTCAATTGTCGAAAGTGCCACGCGAAATGGATGATGAACGTTCATATTATTCCTATATTTGGTTTTAACAACGCTCATTGTTGAAAATCCCACTTCACAAAGGTAAGTTGTGAGAAACGGAAGAAGTTTTTTTATGGCAATGTCTGAAAGCTCGGGATATTCCGGTTTCACTTTTATCCAGAATGATGCGAGTGACATATTTTCAAAGCTTGCTCTCAAACCTTCGTCAGCTGAGAGTTCCAACAATTTATTTTCTAAAATTATGGGCAAGTCTTCTTTTATTGGAAGGAATGGATTTCGCACCCATGCATTTTCTTTCCGTGTATCTTCTTCTGATGGAAAATAGCACTCGAAACATTCTTCCAATTTAGACAAGTGTTCGGTAATGGTATTTTTCAGAGATGCAATAATAATCTCTTCTCTTGCACCGTCAATGAATGTTGCTAAGTTGTGAAACATGTCATAACAATTTCTTGATACTCGACTTTTCCAGGCGCTAAGTTTTCTTTTCTGTCCATCAATCTTGTCTGCGACGTTGAAACAAGAAATCATCCTTCCTTGCATCGAGGTGTTAAGATCATTAAAGATTGCAAAGATGTCACTCAAATAAGCAAGCTTGGCCATCCAATTAACATTCAAGAGAAGTTGAACCCAATTCGGTTTCCTGCTTTGAAAGAACTCCACTAGTTCGTTACGAAGTTCAAATACCCTTGAAAAGACTTTTCCTCTCGACAACCAGCGTACTTCCGCGTGTAACAGCAAATGCTTGTGTTCCGCTCCCATTTCATCGCACAGTAAAGCAAACAGTCGCGAGTTCAAGGCATTCGCCTTTACGAAGTTAACCATTTTCACGACTTCACTGAGTACGACATTGAGTTCTGTGGACATTTTCTTCGTGGCTAGATTTTCCCGGTGAATGAAACAGTGCGTGGACCTACATTCAGGTGCAAGCCTTTTAATCTGGGTAACTACTCCGGAATGTCGTCCTGTCATTGCAGCAGCCCCGTCAGTACATACACCTACACAAAATTTAAAGTCCATTCCACAGGTATTGACCATGTAATCTCTCACAGCTTTGAATATTTCTGCACTAGTGGTGTTTTTTGGTAGCGACACCGAAAAGAAAAACTCTTCCTTCAGGTCGTGATTATGTTCATATCGAACATACACCAGAAGAATTGCCTCATTCGCAATATCTGTTGATTCGTCAAGTTGCAAAGCGAAATACTTCGCTGCTTTTATTTGTTCAATTAGCTGGTCTTCCATGTCACGAGCGAGGTCTTGAACTCGGCGAGCAATAGTGTCGTTTGAAAGTGGTACTTGTGCTACCTTCTTTGCTGCCTGTTCGCCCAGCATTTCTAAACAAACGTCGTTAATACAGCCAGATACTAGCGCTTCACCAACCGTGTATGGCTTTTTAGCTTTAGCAATGCGAAGAGCAACTTTGTATGAAGCTCGTAAAGCAGCAACATTCACGTGTGACACGTTAAATATCTGTTTTTGCTGAACCGTTAAATTAGTATGCAATCGTTGAAAAAATTCAATAGGTTTGGAACTCAATTCTGGATGTTTGGAGATCAAGTGTCTTTTTAGTTTCGATGGCTTCAGGGCGTCGTTTGATAAAATGACACTACATACGACGCATTGCGGTTTCGGAATTCCGTCGTCGATGAATTCTGTGAAACCGTATTCAATGTATGAGGAGTCATACTGACGTTTGAAAGTCGAGCGAAATCGTTTCGATGTGGACGGTACTTGACTTAAGTTCAAATCGGTATCATTGTCATCCGAGTCAGAAGCACTGTCATGCTGCGTAGATATTTTTTTGCGAATCACAAATGAGTCCAGGGGGCCTCTTTTTGCCATCCCTTACCAAAAACTGTGAACTATTTTCCAACAACAAAATAGATGTTCAATTTTATTTGAAATTATATTTTATTAACAGAATGGGTACTTACGGTATAAAACTTAGTACAGATATAACCGAAAACGCTTAAATTTCAAATATTGAATAAGTTAAATATGCTAAAATAATGAACGTCGAGTCGCGGAGATCTTATGAAAAAGATATTTCTCTGGCACGCCTCTCATTAGCCTGCACTTGATGACACCTAGCGGGGTTCTTTCGAAAAAAAACCGCGGCAAATTCAACTTTAACTAATGGGGTTAGGTCAAAAAGGGTAGAGGGAAGGTAACTATAATGGAACATCCCGATCTCAAACTCTCGCGCACCTAACTCGGCACACGTGATTCGTTAAGATGAAAATTCAAGAAGGTAAATATGACCTTGGTCTTTTTTATCTTTACTAAGGAGGGACTAGAAGCAGAGAAACGGCCGTTTATACCAGGGAAAGGCCGATTCTGCCGGCGCTTGCCTGCGGACCGGCAGCCGCATGTCCGCGGACCGGTGCCGGTCCACGGACCACAGTTTGAGAAGCGCTGTGGTAAAGGACTAGTAAGATTTGTTTCATCAAGTACTTGTGCTTTGTTTCCAATTTCAGACTGACATATAGATGACATACTTGAAGATGGCTCTGTCTTTTCTAACCCTAAACCCTTGAAGCCCTTGGTATTAGAACTACTTGGTTCTCATGAATTTTCGTGACTCTGAGGTATATCAATATCAGTAGCTTCATTTTTTACGTCGTTTTGCAGCGTCAAATAGATTTGAAAGTGCTCCAACCGTTTTAACTGTAACGATCTTACCAATATGACAATCTGCATCGAGAGGTTTCCTATAGTCATTGTTAAAACTGCTTTGCAACTCAAACATTCTACTTTAAAACGATAACTACTCCTCGAACTCATTTTAATTTAGTATGTCGCGGGTAACTTTGAGATAAGTATTAAGTAAAGAAACTGTAACATTACTGAAACAAACAAGAAATAAAGAGCTAAAGCAATAACAAAATACAATGCCGATATGAGTTAAGAGATTCACGAAAGCGACGGTGCTTCTCACTCGGAAATATGGAAAAAAACCTATGCCTCCGCTTTCCCCCGCAGTGTATCTCAGCTCAGTAGTCTTTCCCAGGGGAAAAGGGCCGAAAGCCCGAAACCGTCGAAACGCGCCTACACTCGCATGATCATAAAGTAGAAAGGCCAGAGAGAATAGACCAATACGAATATTCCATACTATAAGCCTAACTCGCAGGGGCACCGCCATACTGAATAATAAATTAATGACACGCATCGCCAAGGATGGCGCTCGCGTTAGTTTTATAACTTCTGTCGTCAGTGTCGTCTGCTCAGTTTACTTAACGGTGGAAAATTCAATTGTTAGTGTTAGCGACGCTGGTTTTTTACGAGGATTTTTATTATTTTAACTTAAGTTTGTCGCGAAGCTAATGAATTATAACGATGGCGGATTGGTATTCCCAATTTTGGGATACCAAAAAACTATAAAGGATGTGCCCATGCTTAGCAAAGAAGAAATCAAAAGGTTTTACCAGTCAAGATGTAAAACCTTCCAACATTACCGAAGAAGTTATAAATTTTTAATTGAAGAATATATCGTAACAGATTCGTTAATGAGCAAAGCGGAACCGTAAGTATCAAGCGTTGTTTACTCTAAAGATGTTAACATTGGTATCTAACTTTTGTTAAATTTTTAGTACAAATGACCGAGTTTTTGTAAAAGGGTTATGCTACAAAAGTCAAAAGAAAAATGATAAGCCTTACACGGTCTGTGCGGCTCTGAAAATATCTAAACCTGAAATACTAGACGAATATTGTGGATGTATAATAATCTTAAAGTCGTGGTTTAAATTAAAAGAGTTTGCTTTATTAGCGCGTCAAACAAATGTTACATTCGAGGTTGTTACTAGAGTGTGGTTAACTTATTGCATTTACAGTTTCTTTATATATCGTTAAAAGGGAAGCATAAAAAACTAATGTCGATATCATATACAAAAAAATCATATTCATTTTTTGGCCAACTAAAATTATAACTTAACATAAAATTATTCTACACTGCCCGCCGATGAGTGAAGCTCATCCATATTCTAACTATTTTTGTTATTTACATATGACTAATTTATCTCCAAGGGATAGAGTAGTTGAAGAGGGCGACGCAGGCGTTGACCACCATTTACTCTAACCATACATGATCGAATGTTGTTGTCTCTCCCCTTGAATGTTTCTTCGATTACTCCCATTTTCCAGGATAGTCTTGGGGTTTTGTCCTCATGTACGAGGACTACGTCTCCGATCTTTAGGATAGTTTCCCTCTTTGGCTGGTTCACATGGTGCGCTGAGCGAAGTTCGAACAAATACTCCGATTTCCATCTTGCCCAATAGCGGTCGAGGAGATTTTGGCGATAACGCAGTCTTTTCATCAAGTGTTGTCTAGTAGTAGGAATCGGCTCTGAGATCGGGAACGTTCTGGAGGGTAAGGCCATGAGTCTCTGTCCAATGAGAAAGTGTCCAGGGGTCAAGGGAGATGGTTCACCAGGCTCGTTATATACGAAGGAAATAGGCCTGGAATTGACGATCGCCTCTACTTCCATGAGTGTTGTCTCCAGCTCTTCGTATCCCAAAGTGGCTCGCCCCAGGATTCTTTTCAAGCAGCCTTTCGTTGTGCGTACTAAACGTTCCCAGAAGCCTCCGTGCCATGCCGCTCTTTCTGTTATGTATTTCCAAGTAATACCCTTGTTGCCAATGAACTCCTTCACTTCCGGACTTCTTAGTTTTTGCCATAATTCCTGGACATCTCGGTCAGCTCGCTTGAAAGTACGTGCATTATCGGAGTACATAATTTTGGGTATACCGCGTCTTGCTATGAATCTACTGAACGCAAGTAGAAACTTCTCCGTGGAAAGGTTGGTGACCAGCTCTAGATGTAGGGCCCTCGTAACAGCACAGGTGAAAAGGGTGATGTATGTCTTCTCCAGTTTCTTTCCGTTTCGAACGTATAAAGGTCCGGCGAAATCAACGCCAGAGGTTTCAAATGGTGGAGTCTCGGTTATCCTGTCGGCTGGAAGTGGTGCTGCTTGCATTTGGCCTGCCTGGACGTTGAATTGTTTACAGAAAACACATCTCTTAATTATTGATTTGACTTCCTGGCGTCCACTAGGTATCCAAAATCGTTCTCTGATGTCCGAGATAGTTAAACTGAGTCCCGCGTGTCCGTTCCGTTCATGATAATGCATCACTAATAACTTCGTTAAGTGATTATCCTTTGACAACACCCAGGGATGTTTTTCTCGATACGTGAATGCCCCTTTGTCCAACCTTCCTCCTACGCATATAAGTCCATTTTCGTCTAGTAGTGGATTGAGGTCACGTATTTTAGAGTTCTCTTGTAGTGATTGTCCATTCTTCAGCAGCTGAATTTCCTTGCCGAAGTCTTCGCTTTGGGCTTGTTGTACCCAGGTCATCTCCGCTTTGTTGAGTTCCTCGGCCGAGAGAGCTCCTTGAATTCTGTCAGTTTTCGCCTTTCGACAGTTTGTAACGAATCTCCAGACCCATGCTGATATCCTTAAAATCCTTCGGTAGGAGCTACACGTTTTTAGATCAAGTAGGGTTTCTCTTGGCGATACGATACAGGATCCTTGTGCTACGTCCTGGTATTTCGTTCGTTTTTCTGTCTTGATTGTGATGTTGCAAGAAGTTTCAACAGTCGGCTTCGGCCATAATTTTTCTTCTTGTCTGAGCCAATCCGGTCCATGCCACCAAATACTGCTGCTTGCCAAGGTATCAATATTCGCTCCTCGTGTTGGAAGGTCAGCGGGATTTTCTCTTCCTCTAACGTGGCCCCACATTCTTGGTTCCGTAAGCGATTGCACTTCCGTCACTCTATTTGAGATGAATGGTTTCCACTGCACGGCAGAACCCTTGATCCAGTGCAACGCAATAGAAGAGTCTGTCCATAATCTGATGTCATTGAGTTTCTTTAGGAAATTCGGTTTGAGGTAAGTGACCAATCGTGCCGCCAGGATTGCACCCATCAATTCCAGTCGTGGAAGTGTTAGTCGTTTTAGGGGTGCGACCTTTGATTTGGAAGCCACCAGAGATACTCCAATTTTCCCTTCTGTGGTGGTATAACGGACATATGCTTCGGTGGCATAGGCCTTCTCGCTAGCGTCGCAGAAGATGTGCAGATCTACTTTATCCAATTCAGTCTCTGGGTGACCTCCGAAATAATGACGTGAAATTGAAATCAGATTCAGGCTTGGTAACTCGTCTCGCCATTGTTCGAATTGATTGGCCAAGGCTTCGGGTAAGGCATCATCCCAGTTTAATCCAAGCTCCCATATTCGTTGAAAGAGCATTTTTACGGTAATTATGAAAGGCGTTAGAAATCCAATGGGATCGAATATCCGTGCGACAGCTTGAAGTACACTCCGTTTGGTCGTTGTGCAGTTCGCAAGGTATGGCAAGAGGCTTGTCAAGTCGAAGACCCAGCTGTCAGTTTCAGAGTTCCAGATCAGGCCAAGAACCTTTTCATGAGAAATGGTGTCTTTGCATTGGATTCGTTTGCTATCGTCATGAATGTCTTGCTCGTGATTCCATTGAGTTTGGAGCTCCATGTCGTTAGTCCTCCATTTTCTTAGCTTCATTCCGGCTGACTTGAGTATTGCATTTGAATCATGGTAGATGGTCTCCACCTGAGCTCTTCCGTCGCCTCCAGACACAAAATCATCAACGTAGATATCTCTTCGTAGACGTGCGCAGATATCTTCATGCTCCTCCTTATGCTGATCAAGGTGATATCCAATTGTGGCCGATAGCAGGAAAGGACTGGACTTAACCCCAAAGGGTACTCTTGTGATTCTGTAGGTCTTCAGTTTTTCAGTCGGATTGGGATCGTTGCACCAAAGAAAGCGTACGCAGTCTCGATCGGCAGGCTTTAGTGATATCTGTAGAAACGCCTTCTCGATGTCTGATGTAAAGGCAATCGTATGTGTCCGGAAGCGAATTAGGACATCCAAGACTTCAGGGTTTAAGTTCGGACCTTGTCTTAAACAATCGTTCAATGACGGTACTCCATTTTCGTGACTTGAGGCATCGTTGACAATTCGGAGTTTTGTTGTTGTGGCTTGCGATCGGAAGACTCCATGGTAAGGTAAGTAGTACTTAGGGTTTCCATAATCTTCTTCTAACTCTGGAACTTCTTCTATGATCCCAAGTCTCTCTTGCTCTTGAATGACCTCTCGGAACTGGGCAAACAAAAAAGGATCCTTGCAAAACCTCTTTCTTAGGTTTTCAGTGCGACATCTTGCCAAGTTGTAATTTGATCCGAGTGCGTGTTTATCTTCTGTCCATGGCAGCGCTACTTCGTAACGGTTATCCTTGTAGGTGATTGACTTCCGGAATTCTTCAAGCGTTTCTTGATCTGTCGCCGACCTTCCTTGGTTCTCCGTAATCCCCATAGAATCAAGACTCCAGAATGCCTTTATAGTCTCCGCTATTTCCTTCTCCATGTCTGGATTTGTGTTTGTGGCAATCATGTTTACTCCAATGGATAGTGAAGATACGTTAGTTGGTCCTTGTAGAGCCCAGCCGAATTTGGTTTCTAGTGCAACGAGAGAAGCTCCCAATCTCACGGTTTTCCCAATCACCACCGTCCAATAGTAGTCAGAACCAAGAAGGATTCCTGGAGGCCCCTTTACAGCTTCCGGGTCTTGTTGATCGTCTGCTATTTGCAATCCTCTCTGGCGTAACGTTTTAGTAACTTCCTCTCCAGGAACCGATATCATGGCACTACAGATGCTCTTAGTTTCTAGGGCTTCTATTTCTATCTTCTTACCAAGTACCATGGGATTTTCCAAAATAACCTTCACTCTTCGTTGTCGTACTCTCTCCGGGTTTGCATTATTGAAGGCGAAGATATCCAGATTTTCGTATCCAATTTCATGTAGTTCAAGTTCTCTCGAAAGATCTTCACATATGAACGTTCGATGGGATCCGCTATCCATTATGCAACGGACTCGTTTGGTGCTACTTCCGCCATTAGAAACGTGTACTTGTGCCGTTTGTAGTAATATAGTCTTCCCACTAGGACTTGGCGTGATGGCTGTAGCTGTTAATATTGCTGAAGTTCCTTGATCCTTTTTGGTATGTTCCTTGTCTTCCATAGTCTTCCCTTGTACCAGTGTCTTCGACTCTGATTCGCATAAGGCTGAATGGTGTTTCCTCCCGCAGTGTTTACATGAAAGTTTATTTCGACTTCTACAGACTCGAGCGTTATGGTAAGGCTTTGTGCAGAGGAAACATCGTCCTTCTCTGTGGATGACATCCCGTTTTTCCTTGACTGATAGAGATTGGCAACCTTCTGACTCGTGATCTGCGGTCTTGCAGAATACGCAAGTGACTGGTTCTGCTCCGACCCCCAATGCTGAGGCTGATACCGGTCTTTTCCGTGACGTATTACCGTAGTTCTTTGCTCCGTTGTAATGTTGCCTTGTAATTTCTCGATCCTCCGATGTCCGACTTCCACTTGCGCTAGACGGTTCCACTGAATTTATGGCAGACATACGTTCTCGACTTCGGACTTCTTGACAAAGAAACTGCAATAATTCTGAGACCTTCCAATCTTCTTGTTTAGTTGTGCGTGTGAACTCCAATGATAATTCATGAGGCAGTCTTCCAAGAATTACTGGACAGAGGAATTTGCTGTAGTCGTCTGTATCAAGGTTCAACGCCTTGAGGCTCCGTACTTCTACTTCGCATGCATCGTGGAGTTCCCGTAGACCTGTTGTATCCGTAGACCGTTTGACTTCAGGTATGCTCATCAACTTCCTGATGTGCGTGTGTGTGATTGCCTCCGTATTCCCAAATCTTTTCACCAAAATATCGATGGCTTCATCGTAATTTTCGTCCGTGACCGCCAATCCTGCGATCGCTTGTGCTGCTAAACCTTCCAGATATGATTTTAGGTAGGTAAACTTGGCTACCTTTGGCATGTCAGGGTTATCGTGTACTGCATTGCTGTACTGGCTCCAAAATGTCCTCCAAAGAGTAATGTCTCCCTTGAAATTCTTGATTACGTATTTGGGTAATTTCACTGTTGCTTGACCTTGATTTGTATTTCCTCCCAGATTTAAAGAGTTTACTGACCCCGTTGGCGTATTGCTTGCTGCTGTCTGACCTCCGGCTCCCATTTGAGATATACGATATGTAGCCTTCTCTGACCATTCGGTTAGTACATCGTGATAATCTCCCGTTAGTTGATCCTCCTTGTCTAATTCTTTAACATCAGTAATTTCGTTGAATACTTCGTCGTTGAGCTTCAGCAGGATTTCTTCCTTTTTGCTCAGCTGTCGGATAAGTACTGACAAATGCTCGGTGTCAGTAACTGTAGCCATCAACTCCGACTCAATTGCCTTCATGACTTGCGTCGCTTGCGCCTTCACGTTACCGCGTTTTCTCCGTAACTTTTCTAATTTGTCCGCCATCCCGAATACTTTTCGCGTAATTTAAACTCTAAACCGTGTATTTAAACTTTTAACTTCGTCTCCGATACTCTCAAATTATCTCCCGGATTTTCGGCACCATATAATAATCTTAAAGTCGTGGTTTAAATTAAAAGAGTTTGCTTTATTAGCGCGTCAAACAAATGTTACATTCGAGGTTGTTACTAGAGTGTGGTTAACTTATTGCATTTACAGTTTCTTTATATATCGTTAAAAGGGAAGCATAAAAAACTAATGTCGATATCATATACAAAAAAATCATATTCATTTTTTGGCCAACTAAAATTATAACTTAACATAAAATTATTCTACAGGATGTCCTGCCGGAATTACGGGAACCTGCAACCATGGTGTAGCTTTATTACGGTTACTAGCCCAATTGCGTGATAAAAAAATAAACTATCCCCCTCATAAACTCTCCTGTACCGACAAACCACAACAGTGGAACCGTCCGAGGGGCAAAAAAGTCCACCCTTTTGCAGTAATAGATCTAAATGTTCAGGCTCCTAAAGAAGATGGTAATAAGAAACCAGTTCTATGTAAACTGTATGAAGCTAGCTTGAGTAGCCTAGAACAAACGGAGGTGGCAGAAGCTACGAAAGATTTAATTAATAATCTTAATGGTAATGGAGTTGATGGCTGGGCAAGTATTCTACCTCCATCTGAAGATTACACCTGGGTTGAAACTAGGATGGGATATGCTCCTGAAGGTTCCCCACTAAGTTTGCAACTGTCAACCAAGGAATATGGATATGAGGTTATCACCAACCTTGAAAGCTTTGAGACTAGCTTACAATTTGTTCATGGATATATACCTTTGGAACGATTTTCAATCCCGACACATTCCTGTGCCTTTACTCCCTGGTGTTCCAAGAATGTCATTAATAAATATGGATCTTCAGAGTTGGCCGTATTGATGGTAAATTTATTTATTTTTTAAAGATTAAATCTGATTGTAAAGAATATTTAATCTCGTTATTTTAGAAAAATGAAGTCTCTATTGACCAAGCTCGACATCTCGAAATGAATACCAGGAACCAAGCTGATTCACTACTGTGGAAAGAAGCCCGAAGTACTAGATTGAGTTCTTCTAATTTCGGTGCGATTTGTAAAAGGAAAAATCAAAAATGGACACAAGTTGGAATTAACAACATAGTCAATCCTAAAGACATTGGGCACTTGAATGCTATCAAGTATGGCAAACAGAACGAAAGTATTGCCAAAAACAAATACCTGGAAACGATGCACAGTATGGGTCATAACGTAACAGTACATGACTCAGGATACATTGTTGACCCGACAAAACCCTGGCTAGGAACTTCACCTGATGGATTAGTCCATGATCCAAAGGAACCAACCTCTTTTGGGCTGTTAGAAATTAAATGTCCCTGGTCCAAACGGGATAAAAAACCCACCGAAGCACTGGGTGATGATGATGATAGAATAAAAATGGTTGATCAAAGACCTCTTTTAAATGAAAATGATAACCATTTCTACCAAATTATGGGCCAAATGGCGCTATCAGGGCTGAAATGGTGTCACTACGTAACATATTTCCCAGAAGGCTTGATAATTGTGAGAGTGTCATTCAATCAGGAAAAGTGGGACCATATGCAATCAGTTTTAAAAGCTTTTTATTTTACATATATGTTACCAAAATTAGGTAAAAATTACAAGACAAACAATGTGATAAAAATGTGATCAGGATTTAAAAGTTCCTATACTCTCAAGTACCTACTACCTTCCTTATGATAAAAGGCCCCATACCCACAGTGGTTTTAAAAATAAAGTCTGTTTTATTAAAGTTTCTTGTAGCTTTATTTAAAATAAAATATTAGATAGTTATAATCTTTACAAAGAAGTATCTAAATTGATAATGGGAATCTCAGTTCTACTTGAATCAGTGTCACTTGACCATCCAGTCAGTTCATCTTCAAGGGATTCGTTTTCAGGTTCTAGAATTTCTTCTTGAAAATTATCAATTTCCTCTTGAAAATCATGTTTTTCTTCTTGAAAATCATGTTTTTCTTCTTGAAAATCATGTTTTTCTTCTTGAAAATCATGTTTTTCTTCTTGAAAATCTTGTTTTTCTTCTTGAAAATCATCAATATCATCACTAATGTTGGTTAAATTACTGTGTTCATTTTGAGAGTCATTTTCAGTATTGCTTATTAAAGGTGTTTGGAAGTTCGACAAAAGCACAATCACTGTCCAGAGTTGATTAATCACGGGAGCTAGAGTTAAGGGAATTGGACGATCGAGGATATGAAAGCCTCTTACTCTTGCTATTCGTCGTTCCACATGGATTCGGAGGGCTGCAATTTTCTGTGACTTTTCCAGTTCCTCTTTGGTGAATTGTCCCTTCTCACCAAGGAAAGGTGGTATATTCAGTCGAACACCTTTTTTATTTAGCATCTCTTGAATCAAAAATCCCTTATCTGCCATAACACTGTCATTAGGGGAGAAATTTAATTTCAGAAAACCACTTCGCCTAGTTATTTCCTGGTCAGAGATGGATCCAGTGAACAACTGCGAGACAAATGTCACGTAACCATTGGGACTAATATCAATAAGTCCTTTGAATGTGTTTGTGGATTTATAGTTAGAATAAGATGCTGACTGTAGAACCAATGACTTTGATGTTTGGCATTTCAATTCAGTTGCGTCAATTATGACGCGAGTACTGGGATAATCTTTTTTAAATTCTTCTGGCATAGTTGCATCTATTTGCTCTCGTGTTGGCCATATATTTATTTTTCCAAGGCGAACAAACATGAAATTAATCCAGGATATACAGTAATTGGACGCTGTGCTTGGGGAAATGCTAAAGCGGTCTGCCAAGTCTTTTAGAAAGAGCCCTAATCGGAGCCGCATCAAGACTAGTAGAAATTGATCCTTAACATCTAGTTTTCGGGGGCGGCCTGCAGGCGAAGGTCTTTGCACAATCTTACCACCATTCCAAAAGTTGATATTTTCCCCATTAGGTCCTGGATTTAGACGATTATATAAAGCAACCAGTTTATAATTGTTAGGGATGCCAGTGTAGAATAATAGGTCATCATCGTTATATTTTATTCTATCTAGACTGGGTTTCATCGTGTTGCAGCGGCTCTCAGCGATAACAGCTCGCCTCTTTGCTTCAAATAATTTCTTTTTGGCAGTCTTAAGTTGGGAATCTTGAATATTTATTTTATGCTCTTGAATTGAAAGTTTACGTTTCAGTTCTGCAATCACAATTTCTAATTCTTTAATTTTGTTTGAACATTCACAATAGCCTAGCGACTGTGTAATAGACTCCTCTGTAAAAGCAACGACCGTCACCAAATCTGTTACAGTATCTTTGATGATCGCTTCTTTATCTTCCTTTTCATCATCGTTATTGAAACTTTGTTCATAAGAGTCATCTATATCAGTTTGTCTATTGAAGTTCCAATGAAACACCGAAGGCACAGCCCCCACTTTCAAAATCTTCCTGCCGCTGGCAAGACCTTGCCGATAATCGGAAGGTTTAAAATGCTTTGAACAGACAAAAATGTTTTCTGCCGGGTTGTAAATATAGTCACGGCGACGGATTCGCTTCAACCAAAGAATTCTCATCACTTTCCTGCTTTGTGATGGAACTTTATGAAGCGAGACCTGAAAAAATTTTAATTATTAAGGATTTATATTTATAATTCTTTATTTGGTGAATATCGAAATTATAGTTACATTTTTGGAAGACGCTCTTTGAGTGCAATACAGAACACAACACACTTTGCCTGGGAGGCTCATATTTTTGACCGAGGCTTAACAAATAACAACTTCAATTAAAATTTAAACAGGTATTAAGGGTATTTTTTTAACTTTACATATAATATTTACCGTATATTATCAATGCATACGTTTGAAACCACAAACAAAAGAGTAAAATCGTTTTAATGTACTATATCACACGAACGCGTCGTCACTTAAATATATCACGATGGACACGGCCATATTTGTACAATCCATAAATTTTAACCAATCACAGACGGAGGAAAAATAATGACATATAGCGCCATCTATTAAAGGCTTTGAGCATGCAAATATTATCCAGTATGGAGACTACCCCTGAAATTTCCTCTTTCCCCATGGCATTTTCGAATTGGTCTATTTAGAGCAACAAAAATTCGGTTTGGGATAAATTCAGAAATCTTATTAAAACAGTTTCCCTACAAATTAAAACTACAAGAGCCCAACAGACTAGAACATAAAGTTTTCGTTTTGCCAACTGAGCGTCAATTTGCCAACTCTAACAATTTTTTAACGGGGGAGCCTCCCCCCATACCCCCCCAAGGGATCCCCCTGCCTATTCCGAATGTATGAAAAGTGTCAGAAATACGACACTGCTTTTAAAGCCACGAAACAGAATGAGGGATCTCATTTTAGTAAAGCGACATTTTACTCGAAATTAGCGTTCTCATCTGTTCCACCCTGAATAATTAAAATTCTACAAGCTCATATTGTATGAGTTCGCCTTAACTATTTGACATGGATAAGTTTTTAGCAGAACAGATTCTATACAATTTCATGCATGAATATCTCAGCTCCCTTTACCTCGAAACGTCGCAGTTATACCCGTTTTCGTTGTAAAATTTCGAATCATAACAAATATTTGAACTATGTAATTAAAACTAAATTTGTCATTTCGATTAAAGTTATTTTCGAATTGCAAAACATATAATATTTTCAAATTTCTGGCCCTTTGTTAGTTTCAAACTATATCATTTTTCGCCAAGGATTGTGTATAAATGCAGTTTTTAAGGACTGTGAAGCAAAACTCGTTTTTGTATAATATCTGTCGCATTTTGGGGGGAAACGTTACTTAGGAAATTGTCGAACTAATCGTCCAATTTCTAAAAATAATGGAATGAATTTTACCTAAATCTTAACTTTCTGTTAGGGAATGGTCGGAAAATACATTACCCTGTATAAAAGCACACTATGCAAGATATTTTCGTTGAAACCGCGTGAAAGTAGCCGATAAATTCAAGATAATTATAAATATTTCCTAGCTATTTCATTGTCATCATTTAACCATAGGCTTAGCAAGACAAAAAGTAGGACTAAAATGTATTAAAAAATTTCGTGACCTCAATTTGAGAACCAAAATGGAGAAATTGAGCGCGAGATTTGAAAATTGCAGCGCGTGATGACGCGTGGTTTAAAAATAATTTATTTTGAAACCTACATAAAAAGGCCAACTTAACTTTTCACTACGAGAAGTGAAATACTATACCAATTCAGCCTTTACCACTGCTGTAAAGTTTGGTTGTGAAAAAAGTGTACCCCCTTGGTCACGAAATCTTGGGTCTAACTCACAAAAATTCTTTGACCTCGCAATGTTAAGCTCCATAGAGATTAATATTAGGAGTTCGGATTAAGTATAAATAGAAAATCACTGACGGGATTTTCTAAATTTTACCTTAGATTCTGCATATCGATAAACGAGCTTTACCTGTTGGTAAAATTTTGGAAAGCGTTTTTATGAAACGTCGAACAAATCACGCGCCAATTTTCTTTGATTATGAGGAAGCTATCACTATTTCTAATCCAATCATAAAAGAAACTACAAGTTTACAGTTCCTAATGATCGACTGGAAAGTAAGAAAATTTTAGCGTTGCTGTGTATTTGGTTTGATCCGTCCATTCTTGGTAGGATATTTTTTCTTATAATAGTTTTACCGAATTTTCAATCTGAAATACAGAAAATTAAAAACAATCGTAAGTTTTAGAGATAACCCGCAGGTTATAAACCTAATTAAACCTTAACTTTCGGAGCAAATATTAGAGATGGGCCGATACCAGTTTAAACCGATACCGATATATCGGATTAGCCAAATATCGGTACCGATACCCATATATCCGTTTAGCCAAATATCGGTACCGATACCGATACCACTTTAAACCGATATCGGTATTGGCCCATCTCCAACAAATATCATTGATGTTGCAATGAATAATCATAAAATATGCGGTTTTGTAACGAAGTAATTTTAATAACCACGTTTAGAAGATTGAGGTCAGGGGAGTTCGTTCAAAATGTTTACTTCTAATGACAATTATATCAAGAAGAAGAATTTAACTTTATGCCTTGTCTGTAGGGGTTTGTATTGCAAATCAGGTCAAAACTTAACACCTTCTCAACAAACTTAATTAAAATGAAAGACTGAAGGAACAGATATTAATAAAAAAACTGTTTCAGTAGACAAAGACTAGAAAAAGTGAACGATAAGAGAAAAAAATGGAATGACCGAAGTCCCAGATATTAAATTTTTTAAGTATAATGACATGATTATAAACATCAATTATTTAAAAAAATACTTATCTTCGTTTTCTTTCACCAAAATTCCATTTGCCCAAAATATTTTATCGAGAAATTTTGCAATATTGTCGAGAGAGCACGTGCGAGGACTGAGTATTAACAAAAGTACCATAAAGGGGTAATTATGGCATTAATTTTATGCCACTTTCTGATTTTGAAAATGAAGGATAAAATTTAATCTTTCATCATGATTTTCGGTTCTGCGTCTGCACTTACTATGCGACCATCGTTCCAATTTTTCCAACTTTTTCTATCGACGACCCAAAATGATTAATAAATCGGTCATTAAAATTTGAATAAAATACATTGAAAACCCTTTGATATAATATCGTGTATTTTGAGAACTATCAGTTTTAAAAGTTGCTGGTAAATTAATTTTGGTATGACGACCACTAGCTGTTTTACGAGGAACACACTGTAGACAGTGTATGGCAAACGTTGCTCACGAAAAACGTAAGTGAACACAGACTAATGGCGAGCTGTCTATGTTTTTCATTACTGGACTTGCTTTTCACTTGCTTTCCACTATCTCAAGACGTATTTAAAACAAATATATTATTTGAAATAACCCTCATATCCCTTTAAATAACCCTAAAGTATTATCCAAGGACTGCGATGACCGCTTGGGGTCCGTGTAAACGATGTTGCATGTGTTTGTTATATACTAATTCCTTCACACGAACCCTTCCCAAAATATTGCAAAATTTCATAATAAAATATTTTGGGCAAATGGAATTTTGGTTAATTTAATATCTGGGACTTCGGTCATTCCATTTTCTTCTCTTATCGTTTACTTTTTTATCTTTGTCCACAAAGACAGTTTTTTATTAATACATACATTGCCCTTGCTAATTCCCACCTGGTATTATCTATCATTCGATATTGCTAACATAGACCAAAATTATTTTGCGATATTCCGTGTGGTTTCCAATGTGCTAAGGTTGTACAATGCCCAACAATGATCTAAGGTTATGCAGTGTGTCGTATACACTATAAAGTTACAAAGAGTGCCACATAAATTTGAGAAATGTCTGCCCAATTCAATACTTGCGGGATACAGTGACCATGGCACTTCAAGGTGCTATTTCTAGTTTAGCATATATTTTTTCTCATTCCTAAATCGTAGAAAATATGTCTTTAGCCTACCTATTGTTTCTCAAACTTGTCGCGATTGAGAGCTTCAATAGTTTGAAGCGCTACACACTTTCTCTCTTGAAGTAGGCAGTTTTAAAGCTATATAATTGGCCTCGGTTATACGAGAAAGAATCACAACATAGTATAGAAAACCCTGGTTGCAAAAGTCTTGTCTATTTACATGTATAGGTATACAATCTGGTTCTGATGTTGTAAGACTAGTGAAAGTCAGGACCGATATACACTCAATCCTCACAATGTTTTTATAAATACAAAGTTTGAAAAAATATTCTAACTAATGCGAGTGTCCACTTCAAATATCACGGGTGTCCATTTAAAATATCGCGAGTGTCCACTTAAAATATCGCGAGTTTCCACTTAAAATATCGTGATTGTTCATTTAAAATATCACCATTGTCCATTTAAATTTTGTAAAGCGTCCAGTTCAGAATTTCCAGGCTACTGGTAAGCCAAGAGGCTGTACGGAGAAAGGCTAGCAGTTCAGGATTAATTAGTACATGACCATCTTGGCTGATGTAGAAGGCCTTTATAATCACAACATGGCACTTAAGTTAAAGCTGAGAGAAGGAAGCAACTTTTCCCACCCCAATCATTTCAAACATTATTCACACATCCTGTAACGTCCTACACTGTAAAAAAGTGAGATTCATCTTTGAATGCTTAGACGTGCATAGCCCCAACACTGTGGTGGTACGCTTTAACGTTCAAATTTGAATAGTTTCTTTTCGTTCAAATTTGAATAGTTTCTTTGCATTCAAATTTGAACGGTGCGTGAAAGGTTAGTATATCGTGTAAATTTCAGCACGAAACCGTTCAAGTTTAAATTGAAAATTAAACGTTTAATATTGTATGTTTTTGCAATCATTATTGAGCAACATCGGATAGTTTGATCGAGCGTTCATATTCAATTGCTTACGTTCAAAATTGAGCAGTTCACCATTTAACAATACATGGTGGACAAGCGTTTGATGAAGCATCGAAACTTAACAGTTGTAGCGTTCAATTTTGAATAGAAGCGTTCAATTTTGAATAGAGAAGTTCGATTTCAAATTTCATTATTGAATTCCTTATGGTAGGCCAAACTATATTAAATGTAGGCACTGATAAGGAAGAGATCTAATGTGTTTAAAGCTAGTACATCTTCTCGGGGCGGGTGGACTTGAAACACATATACATTAATCGTTGTGTTGAATAATAATTCAATTATATGAAGAGAGACTCCGCTTTTAAGGGACGTGTTCATTATCAAGTTCCCCTCAATTATAAAGGAGTATGTATTACATTATCAACCGGTTTGAAGGCCTTTGTAAATATAAGGGAATGGTGAAATACACCATAATCCGTAACCTTTACTTTGATATTATTATATAATGATGTTTATACAGACAAATATATATTTAATTCAGGGTAAATAAGCAAGTCACAGTAAATTGCTGAGATATTATTGGATTATTATTGAAAGTTTTGTTTTGATACCCAAGATCTTGGATGATACTGCACACTTTTCCTGATTGAACGCCTGACATTTCCAAACTGTTCAATAATGAACAATAGCGCTTACTTTTGAATAGGACTGTTCACGAACCGAGCTGAGCGAGCTTTTTAAAAGCTCGGCTCAGCTTGAGTCAAAAAACCGGCGGCTCGGCTCGGCTCGAAAATGATCGAGCCGAGCCAAGCTGGCTCGATTAATATTTACATTTTTAAAAAAAATGGCTACTGCCAACGACAAACTTGAGAACGAAATGCCATCTCATGTTTAGGAATGTAGAGGTTCAGTAAAACCCGCTCGGTAAAATGTGCTCAAGGTTAGAGACGAGAGATTTTTCCCACGCTTTATTTCGTGTAAAAATACATCGGAAAGCTATTGGTGGAGAGAATAAAGACTAAAAGGGAAGCACTATATCAGTGACTAAGCTCGCGAGCCGGCTCGACCATAAAAAAACTCGCTCGTTAATTAATAGAGCCGCAAAAGTGGCGGCTCGGCTCGTTCGTCACGAACCCGAGCTGGCTCGAGCTCGTGAACAATCCTACTTTTGAATACCCATTGAACGCTGTTTTTCTTATAGTGTTGTTTTCTAGCCAAAAACACTCGTTTAAACCCCAAAAACACTCTCGTGTGAACGCCCATAACGCTCTCGTTTGAACGCCTATATCACACTCGTTTGAACGCCCATAACGCTCTCGTTTGAACGCCTATATCACACTCGTTTGAACGCCCATAACGCTCTCGTTTGAACGCCTATATCACACTCGTTTGAACGCCCATAACGCTCTCATTTGAGCGTCAAAAACAATCTCGTTGGAACGCCATAAACATCCTCGTCTGAATGCGCAAAAATTTGTTATTTGAACGTCTAAAACGCTCTTCTTTTAATACTTATATAACCTATAGAACGCCATAACTACCATAACTGAACGCTTCATTAGCGCAAGGTGGTTATTCAAAATTGAATGGGATAAAGATTAATTTTTTAATGGTAATACATAAGTTATTCAAAAATGAATGCTATAGTTAAGTTCTAATCAATATGACAGTAGTTTGTTCAAAAACGAATGCTAATGGTTAGTTTTGAACGCGTAAAACACTCTTCGTTCAAAATTGAATATCTCTGGTTAAATCTGAATGCGTCAATAGAGGCTTGTTCAAAATTGAACGGTCGCTACCATTTTTGAATGCCAAAAGCACGCTCATTTTTTACAGTGTAGTGTATACGTACTATATAAAAGTCTCAAAATGTTAAGTCACTTATCTTTTAGATTGGTCAAACTAAAAATTCGATTTTTACCTCATTTTATTTTTGTTGTTTAATACCAAACACCGCAAAACGCCACTAAAATTATTTTCTTGATAAAACAAGGCATGAATTAGAACCAGGCAAAGATTTTTTTGATGCTTTAACTAATAGTTAATTTCATCTTCTTATAAAACAGTTTCCAACACTGTTAACTTCATATGATAGGAAGAAAGCTCAATTTGTTTGTTACTAAAACAGTCTTTCTGAAATTCCGAAGAAAGGTACCTAACCGAGCTAAACGTGCCCAACCAAGTCGAATGATTTCTCAATTCCCCAAATTTCCGCATAAGCCCCTTAACCCTCTCATATTACTAACAGTATAGTGCAAAAAATATTCAAATAATAAAAGAAGTTCCCAGTTGGGAAAAACTGCTCCTCGTAGTCACGAAAGAATGAGGAAAAGGGGTGCAAAAATGGACTGCAAGGTTTTGCGCTCTAGGAGAGCTTCATTTACATTGATACGTAGAGTCCAGGTTGAGGGGGGGGGTAGGGTATGGTCCTTTTTCAACTTTTATGCCACCGCCCCCAACGCGAGCGGTAATAATCGTCGCCGACACTACTTTTAACACCCACGCTTTCAAATTAAGAATATCCTTGAGACATAACGAGAGGAAAGTGTTTACACGCCACTCTAGTTGTGAATATAGCTTTGTATAATGTAACGACTTTTTATATTAATTAACCAACATTTCCCTATCCCTTTAAAATTTGTTCATTATACCTTTAAAATATTTATTTCCCTGATTATTCACAGTGCCTCAAAAATAAATTCCCCTTTGACCCTTTTGTAAAGGCGTTAACGCTGGTCGTTGGCTGACAACGAAAAGGTCATCTTCCCTTAGCTAGCTTTCTTTAGGCCAGGAGAAAAGCGATGCTACATTCAAATTATTAAAACCGTAAAGTTACCCCCCCCCCATGTTTATCTACTGGGTTCATAGCATCCCTCGAAAAGAATATTATTCTTAAACACCACATTGAGAGTTGCCAAGTGTATTTTTGTAAAGTGTATTCTATTGTATAAAGTTAAAATATCGAAAGCAATGTATATAGAAATAGTAACAAGCGCGAAGATGGGTTTTTAACCCTCAATACGAAAAGCAAAGAAGAAGCTCGCGAAACCACGAACACCTGACGAAGAGGTGAAAAGAGGACAATACTCTCAGGCGACCTGCGTCACAAATACCCTAGCAAGCCAGAAAAGATTTGGCCAACGATATAAGCCCAAGGCTTTCTATAGATCGTCGTCTTTTAATTTCGGTCGTTAAAGCCAGAGGTTATGCCCAATACCCTCCAGCCGAAGGATATACAGAAGTTGCCCTCGATGCTGGACAGACTCTGCCGGACGCTACTCGCTAATGCCGATGCCGTACACCGCATTACAATTCCGCTGCCGTACGCCGACCAAAAATCCTCGGAGCTCGGACGCCAGAATGTTCCCTAAGAAGGCCCTCTAAAAACCGTTAGACGTAAACCATTCGCGCTAACCCGAACCACGCGTACCGCGTACCGTTCCCGCCAAAAAGACGTTTCGTTCCTCGTTAGGAAGCGCACATCGTAAGATGGACTTCTAAAAGGCTACGTGCCTTGCGCTAACCCGAACCACGCGTCCCGTGTGCCGTTCCCGCCAAAAGAGCACACATCGTAAGATGGACTTCTAAAAGGCTATGAGCCTCGTGCCACCGCTTTTTCGTACTCTGGACTCTACGTATCACGTATCGTTATGATTTATTTTAATTTACTATTTCATTATTTTTACTATTCCATTATGTTAATTATTATTTCATTATTTAAATGTCGGAGAATATAATCTTGTTAATCTAGTTTTAAGTTAGTATTAGGTTAAAAGTAAGGGTCATGACCAATAGCATTATTATTAGCTTAGGTTTATTATTTTATGGTTAAGAATAATTAAATGATTAATCTTGGTAACTCTCAAACCAGTAGTTTTTATTCACTATAAAATCCCCTAGACACAACTGACCACGTGAATAATTTATACACTATGCCTATGGGCAACCGAACCGGACCAACCTATTATTTAATTCCAATTTTGTAGCTAGCTTTCCTTGGTTTAAAGTTATGCTAAACCGCATTGGTTTTAGTCACCCAACCCAAATTTAAGAACGAATAAGAAAAACGCTACAATAATGCTCAAATAGTTCAATAATTCTAACTTCTGTAGTTGCTTAACAATAAGAAGAAAAACTACAAATATAACTAAACAAGACAACCTAAGGGCTGGGCTAGTAATAGTAGCCACATTGTACCGTACTTAACCGGCGTACAGAAGATTTGAGTGAATAGTCCCTCGTCGCGCTACTTTTAACAGTTTTAAAATGATAAATTCAATTTTTCTACTTCCGCTATAATTATAATAGTGTGACACGAAAGGAAAACGTGAGTGAGTACCCCCACGATGTGCATGCTTTAACAGTGGTAAAATGAAATTCGAGTAAATAACCATTGAAAGAAGTGCAGGAAATTCGAGTGGATAGCCCCCGATGCCCAAACAAAGAATTATAACCCTTAATCCTTACATCAATAAATTTACTTACGTTATAATTGCAACAAGCTAGTACTTTCTTTTAAAATTCTTCTCGATTTGTGGATATATAAACGTAACTTCTAATAATAAACACCACCTTAAGACCATTCTTAATCCCCCTCGCACGTGTATTGCGCCGGCTTTCCAAGGTATCTCATACCCCGCAATGTATGCGGACAGGAATACCGTGTGTTCGGGACTTTTCATCCCCATCATTCCGACTTCGATTTTTTAAAGTAAACCCTTATTTTGTGACTCCACCAGAACGAACTCTAGTTGAAACCACAAAAAAGGGTAAATAGACTCCGACTCCGCCGAGGCGCGATGGTGCTAGGGCTGACTTTGAGTGGCGGTGTTTTGGGGATGGTGCTAGGGGCTAACTTTCCTTCTAAAGGCTTAAGCTGTCTGCTGCGAGTTCTACTGTTAGATTAAATCTCCTCAACTAGAAGTCATGATCCCATCCGAGGCCAGGAGATATAACTTCGCGGTTGGAGAGGCAAAAGCATATTAAATAAATTTTTACCGAACGGGCAGAAGTTTTTATCACTGTTTAGGGTAGGGCATCGAGGGGCTATTCACTCTGATTTATGCACGGTAAATCATTTAAGCATTGTAAAAGATAGCGTTATTCATTCATTAGGGTAAGGTATAGAGGGGTTATCCACTCATTAGGGTAGTTATAGAGGGGCTATTCACTCGTACGTTGTGGCTACTATTACGAGCCCTTGGGTCGACTTGTTTAGCCTCTATTGTTTCACTTTTTACCTCTCCGAGTGACGTATGTCACGGAGAGGTATTACACTGGACGTGTGGGTGTGTGTGTGTGTGTGTTTGTGTCTGTCTGTGTGTCTGTCTGTCACGCCCCACGTGACCGCGTTCGCAGTTTGCGTATCGGAGCAAACGTGTTCCCAATTTCCGGACTGCATTGACGGTTCACGGAAATTTGGGTTTGTCTCCTCTGGCTATTCTACTTGAGTTCCAACACCACCAGCTTTGGTTTTCGTCCACTCCACATGGACACTTGTCTGTACTTGCTAGTTTCCAAGCACCACCATCTTCTGTTCTTCGTCAATTCCACATTGACACCAGCTTCTATGCACCACCATCTCCTGTTCTTCGTCAATTCCACATTGACACCAGCTTCAATGCACCACCATCTACTGTTCTTCGTCAATTCCACATTGACACCAGCTTCAATGCACCACCATCTTCAGGTCTTTTGTCCATTCCACATGGACGCCAGTCAGTACATTCTGGCTTCTTTTCCTCCGTCATCGTTTGGTTTCAAGATATACGCGGCGATCGGCTAGGGTTACGAGAAACGTCTAGCCTCCCAATGGCAGGGCTTCCACCAACGGTTCACGCGAATGCGTTTTTATCTATTATTATAATGGAAACGAATCGTATATATATGTCCCAAAATTTGAAAAAAGCGGGCAAGAGGGGTACCCTAAACGTCAATATTAGCAAAGTTTCGAAAGATAATAGGAACAACTTTATTTTAAACGATTTAACTATTTTTAAAGTTATTTACTGGCGATTAAAATAATTAAAAATAATTATATTTATTTAAATATTAAAGATAAACCCAAGTACCGAAGTCGTTTAATCATTGCCTCCTATATCTATCAAGGCCCGTGCATTGCGTTATATTTCCTACATTGTCTCTTATATCTATTTAGGCCCGTGCATTGCGTTATATTTCCTACATTGCCTCCTGTATCTATCCAAGGCCCACGCATTGTGATATATTTCCTTCATTGCCTCCTATATCCAACAAGGCCCGTGCATTGCGATATATTTTTGAGAACAACAACCAAAATGGGAAGCTCCTCTCAGAACCATAATATAATTTGTTTTCTCTGTTATATGAAATGAAAATATGGATAATATTTTCGGCAATTCGATTTGAATGGCTCTTTCTGATGTATCATTCTCTCAGCACTGTTCATAATGGACAGGAACGTAGAGATTCGAGACACTAGGAATTACGATAGTGTTTCAAATCCTCTGTAATGAGGGCTTAAAGGCTTGGAGTGAGTCGAAAGATAAATACACATCCTAGTTTTTAGTTGTACCATGCGTACCACAATGTTGCAGGCGTTTATTGAAGGATGCTTGGGTACTAGTACAGACTGTTACGTCTACCAAGTTTCCTAGCATCCAACATTAAATAGGATTCATTAAGCGCATGTCATGCGTCAAGTCGTTAAATATATCGACGCAGTTAAATAGCTGATGGCATTATTTTATCCACTTTCTCATTGCGTTTCGAGAGGAAGTTCAACTTTGGCACGGACGACAGATGGCGCTCTTAACCTTCTACCCCCCAAAAATCACTGTTGTCTGCTCGTTTTCCCCTTCCGCGTTTTTTCGTTATAAACTTATGATTTAACGAACTGTTAAGATAAAATATCATATTTCCTAAGACAGATAAGCTTCTACTCCTTTCATCTTACTCCCAGTTAGATTTAACCTTGTTAAAACATAATCAGATGATTTTGAGTTACAATGTCGTAAAATCCTGTGCATACAGTTACCTAGGAGTGATAGAGACATTTTTAACGATGCCTAGAGATGATAAACTTAAGCAAAATTGTTTTACGTTTGAATAAAAATACCGCTTCCACACACTGAGGAACTAATGTTAAAGAAACAATAGTTTTCACCATGTTTTTGATTGTTTAATGCTGTTATCCAGAAAAACCTCTAACAAGCCTTAATATATACAGGTAGTCGCTGTTTTTCGAAATTACATTACCTTAATTTTAAATATACAGCAAAACATTGTTTTTTTTTATGTTAACGACTGTGGAAAAAACAGCTAGTTTTTATTTCTCAAACGGAAGTGCAGGAAATGTTATTATTAATAGATCGTTGCTGTTTTCCGAAAAAAAGTATTCTGCCGTGAAGAATACAGTAGTGTATAGTTAAAAACCCAGATAGTTACACTATTAAGTATAAATTAAACCTATATTTTACTGTATAATCCACCGTAAATTAAAGTTTTGCATACTATAATTTGAACATTAAGTACTTTACTTTAAACCTTGAAGCACTTTATTTTAAACCTTGAAACGCTTTAATTTAAACCTTGAAACGCTTTAATTTAAACCTTGAAGCAATATAACCTAATCTTACCTAACCATGCTAAGCCTTTTGGAAAAGGTCCGTGTTTATTATGAAAGGATAGTGGTCGGCATTTGGATAGGATAATATCTGTTTGTTTTATCTTTATCCATAATTTGAAATTATCCACGGGAAGTCTCTGATTAATGCAATGAATTGACGAATAATTATCTGATTATTATTCATGGATAACTGATTAACCAAAATTCTGTGGATTATCTTGTCCAAACGCCGACCACTATGAAAGGACACATATGAAAATAAAAGTATTTTGGAAAGTCAGTGAATTGCTAATTTTAAAACCAATTTTCTTAACTTTGCAATCTCTTCTTCATTAAATTTTCAACCTACTTATTTCTAAAATTGACCGAAAATGTACAAAACGTGTTAGGCGACATTCTTAAAAGCGTTATGCGACACTCTTAAAAGTTTTATGCGACACTCTTGGAGTGGCGTTGCTAGGCTTTTTATGGGGGCTATAGCGCCCCCAAATTTCAAAGTTAGCCCCCTCAAAATAATCCGTACACTAACTTCTAAATCGTCGACTTTAGTTATACAGTTAGAGAAATTTCCGCTTCAAAAACCTCGTTAGTGTCAAACTGTTCCAAGTTCTCGCACTTCCAGGGATTTTCTTTTCTTTAAATATGGTAGAGTAGATTAGGTCAAACGCGTTTCTGGTGCTCGAAAAACTCTTCGTGAAAAGAGATTATTAAATTTAACGAATACGTCTGTATATACTGCTGGGATATTAGGGCCTCCAAAACCAATTTAATACCCGATGCATTTATACAAATTTATAACTTTCTGCCTTTTTCAGAAGTTATTAAGTCGGTGATAATGACCAACTTACCATGCGGTTTCAAGCTGGATTTGAAGTCGATCAAGTGGCCAACTTTTTATGTAGTTTCACATTAATGCAAGAACTACCCTTGTTTGTTAGAACTGTCCTCTTATGTTCTCTCAAGGTTGAACCTTGCTAAGCATATAGCGCTATTTGCTGATAAATCAACCACTCAGGAAGGTTATATAAACTCGGAAAGGTGTTATGCTGTACCCTTTAAGGAATTGCACAACACTCATAAGGAAGTAAAAATTAACTTTTATTTCGATATAAGAGTTAAAAAGGTGTTAAACTGAAACTCTGTAGCACCATTTTATTCTTATCTTTGACACTAATTGCTCAAATAAGTGTTATTAAACCCTTTCTGGGGTGTAAATGAACACTTGTAATGGTGTCAAATTTGGACCCATATAAACTACTTTTAAAGGTGTTAAAGCACACCGAATTTTCTTAGAGTTTATAACAGCAACCAGTATAAATCTACCCTAATGGACAGTCTGTTAAAAACAGCTAGTCGTCTTATATAAATGACAAGTTGCATCTTAACCAACAGAGCTTAATGTTTTTAATAAAGGTTTGAGTGCTTTTAGTTTAACAGCAAGGAGCGTCTTTATCAAAATAAGCTCCGGGATTTAAAACTGTTCTAAGAGCTGTTATTTTTACAGCAACCCTATTTTTTTAGTGTACTATAAGCGGTTTGAAACAGCATGATGTGTTTTTATTTTCACAGCAAACCACGCTTTAATCCACAGTGCTTAGTGAGTTTAAAACCACAAATTTTGCTGTTAGTTTTACAGCAGCAGAAATTTCATGTAACTGTGATTTATTGGTAGTAAAACAGCATATAGTGCTGGTTTTTTCATTGACCCCTACAATATAATCAACGGTTAAGACTGTCTTTGAAACAACCTCTGAAGCGGTTATTTTAAAAACTACGAACACCCCTGAATACACGAACAATTAATACTTAAAATAGTTAGTTCCACTGTTTAGAAAAACAGTATTGTTGACGGTATTAAAAACAGGGAGGATGTGCAATTAAATTAACATCATCTTGATGGCATACGCTATTGCCATTACCATAGTGTTTATTTTACAGCATTTTTATTCTGTGTGCAGTAGTGGGTTTATAGTACTCCTTGTTTGTGTAAGATTAGTGTAGCTGTAGAGCGTAATCATGGTAAACACTTAAAAATATATATTTTCAATAAAAACACCGCTTCCACTAGTGGATTTATACTCCTTGTTTGTGTAAGATTAGTGTAGGTGTAGAGAGTAATCATTATAAACGCTTAAAAATATATTTTCAAAAATGAAGAATATAGAACATTTATTTTGTATCAAAAAATATTTTGGTGCTAAGATTGCTTTAGAAAAATCCAAACGGCTAGGTATTGGTAAAAAAGACATGTGTAAGCTATTTGTAGATGAGATAATGTTTTACATGTTTTAAATGAGGCTAAAACTTCCACTATTGTGCCTAAAAAAGTGTTGGCAATGTAGATTTTTTAAATATGACGGAATTGCGGTTGATATGATAGCGCCCTATTTGCGAAAAAAACCTTTTTTTAAACAGTTGAATCACTCTTTGATGATAGAATTTCAAAGGCAGAAGTTAGACGTTAAATTTGCTCGATTAATTTTGTTCGGAAAATAATATATTTAAGCGCTACGTATTACTGAAGGAGATTGATTTTGCCAATCTTTGTGAGTATTTAACTGTTTAATAATTATTTTGGTTAAGTGGGAGCCTAGCTTATGTGTGATTGGGTTGTGGCTTCCATGTTTTGGGGACATTTGCTTTTTGTGTGGCGAGGTATGATTCAGCTTTGATATGGACAAATGTTACAAATCATACTGGTAGACTAAGAATACGGTTGAGGTATAGCGAGAGAGTAGAGTTTCCACAGCAATTGAGAGATATTGAAAAGGCTTGAACAATTGACTATTTTAAAATTGAATTCCAGCACTTGCAAAGAATTAAAAAAGCGATAGATGCATATATTTAGGTTGTTTAAGGGGTAGTGATAGTCATCTCCACTCGGAGAGGTAATATTTTGGCTTTCCCAACTTGTTTATTATCTTACATATCCCGCACGAGTATCCTTTTTGAC